>CM033032.1:0-140000 GCA_019207045.1 Branchiostoma floridae x Branchiostoma belcheri
CCCTAAACCCTAACCTAAACCCTAACCCTAAACCCTAACCCTAAACCCTACCCTACCCCTAAACCCTAACCCTAACCCTAACCCTAACCCCTAACCCTAACCCTACCCTAACCCTAACCCTAACCCTAACCCTAACCCTAACCCTAACCCTAACCCTAACCCTAACCCTAACCCTAACCCCGAACCCTAACCCTAACCCTAACCCTAACCCTAACCAACCCTAACCCTAACCCTAACCCTACCCCTAACCCTAACCCTAACCCTAACCCTAACCCTACCCTAACCCTAACCCCTAACCCTACCTAACCCTAACCCTAACCCTAACCCTAACCCTAACCCTAACCCTAACCCTAACCCTAACCCTAACCCTAACCCTAACCCTAACCCTAACCCTAACCCTACCCCTAACCCTAACCCTAACCCTAACCCTAACCCTAACCCTAACCCTAACCCCTAACCCTAACCCTAACCCTAACCCTAACCCTAACCCTACCCTAACCCTAACCCTACCCTAACCCTAACCCTAACCCTAACCCTAACCCTAACCCTACCCTAACCTAACCCTAACCCTAACCCTAACCCTAACCCTAACCCTACCCTAACCCTAACCCTAACCCTAACCCTAACCCTAACCCTAACCCTAACCCTAACCCTAACCCTAACCCTAACCCTAACCCTAACCCTAACCCTAACCCTAACCCTAACCCTAACCCTAACCCTACCCTAACCCTAACCCTAACCCTAACCCTAACCCTAACCCTAACCCTAACCCTAACCCTAACCCTAACCCTAACCCTACCCTAACCCTAACCCTAACCCTAAACCCTAACCCTAACCCTAACCTAACCCTAACCCTAACCCTACCCTAACCCTAACCCTAACCCTAACCCTAACCCTAACCCTAACCCTAACCCTAACCCTAACCCTAACCCTAACCCTACCCTAACCCTAACCCTAACCCTAACCCTAACCCTAACCCTAACCCTAACCCTACCCTAACCCTAACCCTAACCCTAACCCTAACCCTAACCCTAACCCTAACCCTAACCCTAACCCTAACCCTAACCCTAACCCTAACCCTAACCCTAACCCTAACCCTAACCCTACCCTAACCCTAACCTAACCCTAACCCTAACCCTAACCCTAACCCTAACCCTAACCCTAACCCTAACCCTAACCCTAACCCTAACCCTAACCCTAACCCTAACCCTAACCCTAACCCTAACCCTAACCCTAACCCTAACCCTAACCCTAACCCTAACCCTAACCCTAACCCTAACCCTAACCCTAACCCTAACCCTAACCCTAACCCTAACCCTAACCCTAACCCTAACCCTAACCCTAACCCTAACCCTAACCCCTAACCCTAACCCTAACCCTAACCCTAACCCTAACCCTAACCCTAACCCTAACCCTAACCCTAACCCTAACCCTAACCCTAACCCTAACCCTAACCCTAACCCTAACCCTAACCTAACCCTAACCCTAACCCTAACCCTAACCCTAACCCTAACCCTAACCCTAACCCTAACCCTAACCTAACCCTAACCCTAACCCTAACCCTAACCCTAACCCTAACCCTAACCCTAACCCTAACCCTAACCCTAACCCTAACCCTAACCCTAACCCTACCCTAACCCTAACCCTAACCCTAACCCTAACCCTACCCTAACCCTAACCCTAACCCTAACCCTAACCCTCCCTAACCCTAACCCTAACCCTAACCCTAACCCTAACCCTAACCCTAACCCTAACCCTAACCCTAACCCTACCCTAACCCTAACCCTAACCCTAACCCTAACCCTAACCCTAACCCTAACCCTAACCCTAACCCTAACCCTAACCCTAACCTAACCCTAACCTAACCCTAACCCTAACCCTAACCCTAACCTAACCCTAACCCTAACCCTAACCCTAACCCTAACCCTAACCCTAACCCTAACCCTAACCCTAACCCTAACCCTAACCCTAACCCTAACCCTAACCTAACCCTAACCCTAACCTAACCCTAACCCTAACCCTAACCCTAACCCTAACCCTAACCCTAACCCTAACCCTAACCCTAACCCTAACCCTACCCTAACCCTAACCCTAACCCTAACCCTAACCCTAACCCTAACCCTAACCCTAACCTAACCCTAACCCTAACCCTAACCCTAACCCTAACCCTAACCCTAACCCTAACCCTAACCCTAACCCTAACCCTAACCCTAACCCTAACCCTAACCCTAACCCTAACCCTAACCCTAACCCTAACCCTAACCTAACCCTAACCTAACCCTAACCCTAACCCTAACCCTAACCCTAACCCTAACCTAACCCTAACCCTAACCCTAACCCTAACCCTAACCCTAACCTAACCCTAACCCTAACCCTAACCCTAAACCCTAACCCTAACCTAACCCTAACCCTACCCTAACCCTAACCCTAACCCTAACCCTAACCCTAACCCTAACCCTAACCCTAACCCTAACCCTAACCCTAACCCTACCCTAACCCTAACCCTAACCCTAACCCTAACCCTAACCCTAACCCTAACCTAACCCTAACCCTAACCCTAACCCTAACCCTAACCCTAACCCTAACCCTAACCCTAACCCTAACCCTAACCCTAACCCTAACCCTAACCCTAACCCTAACCCTAACCCTAACCCTAACCCTAACCCTAACCCTAACCCTAACCCTAACCCTAACCCTAACCCTAACCCTAACCCTAACCTAACCCTAACCCTAACCCTAACCCTAACCCTAACCCTAACCCTAACCCTAACCCTAACCCTAACCCTAACCCTAACCCTAACCCTAACCCTAACCCTAACCCTAACCCTAACCCTAACCCTAACCCTAACCCTAACCCTAACCCTAACCCTAACCCTAACCCTAACCCTAACCCTAACCCTAACCCTAACCCTAACCCTAACCCTAACCCTAACCCTACCCTAACCCTAACCCTAACCCTAACCCTAACCCTAACCCTACCCTAACCCTAACCCTAACCCTAACCCTAACCCTAACCCTAACCCTAACCCTAACCCTAACCCTAACCCTAACCCTAACCCTAACCCTAACCCTAACCCTAACCCTAACCCTAACCCTAACCCTAACCCTAACCCTAACCCTAACCCTAACCCTAACCCTAACCCTAACCCTAACCCTAACCCTAACCCTAACCCTAACCCTAACCCTAACCCTAACCCTAACCCTAACCCTAACCCTAACCCTAACCCTAACCCTAACCCTAACCCTAACCCTAACCCTAACCCTAACCCTAACCCTAACCCTAACCCTAACCCTAACCCTAACCCTAACCCTAACCCTAACCCTAACCCTAACCCTAACCCTAACCCTAACCCTAACCCTAACCCTAACCCTAACCCTAACCCTAACCCTAACCCTAACCCTAACCCTAACCCTAACCCTAACCCTAACCCTAACCCTAACCCTAACCCTAACCCTAACCCTAACCCTAACCCTAACCCTAACCCTAACCCTAACCCTAACCCTAACCCTAACCCTAACCCTAACCCTAACCCTAACCCTAACCCTAACCCTAACCCTAACCCTAACCCTAACCCTAACCCTAACCCTAACCCTAACCCTAACCCTAACCCTAACCCTAACCCTAACCCTAACCCTAACCCTAACCCTAACCCTAACCCTAACCCTAACCCTAACCCTAACCCTAACCCTAACCCTAACCCTAACCCTAACCCTAACCCTAACCCTAACCCTAACCCTAACCCTAACCCTAACCCTAACCCTAACCCTAACCCTAACCCTAACCCTAACCCTAACCCTAACCCTAACCCTAACCCTAACCCTAACCCTAACCCTAACCCTAACCCTAACCCTAACCCTAACCCTAACCCTAACCCTAACCCTAACCCTAACCCTAACCCGTTCCCTAACCCTAACCCTAACCCGTTCCCTAACCCTAACCCTAACCCTAACCCTAACCCTAACCCGTTCCCTAACCCTAACCCGTTCCCTAACCCTAACCCTAACCCGTTCCCTAACCCGTTCCCTAACCCTAACCCTAACCCGTTCCCTAACCCTAACCCTAACCCTAACCCGTTCCCTAACCCTAACCCGTTCCCTAACCCTAACCCTAACCCTAACCCGTTCCCTAACCCGTTCCCTAACCCGTTCCCTAACCCGTTCCCTAACCCTAACCCTAACCCTAACCCTAACCCTAACCCTAACCCTAACCCTAACCCTAACCCTAACCCGTTCCCTAACCCGTTCCCTAACCCGTTCCCTAACCCGTTCCCTAACCCGTTCCCTAACCCGTTCCCTAACCCGTTCCCTAACCCTAACCCGTTCCCGTTCCCTAACTCGTTCCCTAACCCGTTCCCTAACCCGTTCCCTAACCCGTTCCCTAACCCGTTCCCTAACCCGTTCCCTAACCCGTTCCCGTTCTCTAACCCGTTCCCTAACCCGTTCCCTAACCCGTTCCCTAACCCGTTCCCTAACCCGTTCCCTAATCAGTTTCCCCAATCAGTTTTCTTACACTTTCCTTAGCAGGTCTCCTAACATGTTACCTAAGCATAACACGTCCCAGTGTTAATGGAACAATAAGTGGCCGTACCCCATGTCCCTGCAACGTTTATTGAACCGTCCCGAGGTCTTTACCCTTTTCGCCTGGCTTCAGGGCGGTAATGAAATCCACATGTGAGAATTTGGCGGCAAGCTTTGGGTGGGGTACACAGAGGGGTTTTAACACCGCACACGACTAACCAACTTGGTCCCTATGAAAAATCAACACAAGTCCACTAGCGTTGCTCCACATAAGCTTACAGGAAAATTACATATAGATATTCCATATTGCAATGCGATCAAGCTGCAATTTTACCTTTTTTTAAATTTAATCTTACACATGACGTGCGGTTGTGTAGTTAATTCTGTTTCTGAACCACCATTGCCCCCGTTCTATGATCTAAATCTACGATTCCAGCTTCTTGTACGTACCTGTAATATCGGGTCTTGATGCTGAATCTGGCGCCTGATTTTGAAGACAATATAGACTTGGACCTTACACAAAGCTACTGTAGCTGCCACAAACCTGCCAGTCTCTCACGGTCAAACTGTCTGTCTGGCGGCGGTCCGTTCTGAACACAACTATCGACCGCACAACATGTGTATTCATCCGCTAGTGACGAACTTTCAGGGGGCGGGTGAAAAGTAGTTCGAAAATGGAGTTTAAACATCATTGGGAATTATGGCTTGATTTGAAATAATAGCTGAAATCGCAATAAAAGACGATTAATTAGAAATATTCTGAAAATGATTTGTTTTCAGGCATCTATGTTGTATCTAACTTTCGTCAGTATCTAATTTTCAGAAGGACGATTCCTGGATATCCAGAAATCGTCACAAACAGGATTTTCCTGGATTGACGACGGTGTTTATCCAAAACGTGTACGTGGGGTGGAGCTTCCTGTTTTCGAGGGCGGGGACTATGTTGCATGTTGTTTTTGTGGTCAGAAGGCCGCCATCTTTGTACCTCCCCACAACAGGTTTATGTAGAATTTATTCTGTCAGCTCCTGGTGTTACAGAACTTATGTTGATAATGATACTTCGATGTCTACATGTTACTTACGTATCAGGCACACAATGCTTTTTGGCTAATCAAATAACAAATTGGCAGTCAAGATGGGATAAAGTCACTGTTGTTTTCCGCTTAGCGACACGTGAACATTCTAGTTAAGTGTTATAGCATCCAGATGGCGCCCCTTTGCCATACAATGCCCGGTCCACCTCCTGGATATATAGAAAACGGCCCAAGCAGCCCTGGCCGCATTCTGGATATCCAGAAAACGGCCTGAACGCCCGGCGAAAATAAGGAATTCTCCCGCCATTTTAATTAGCTAGCAAAAGGTCACGGTGGGTCACGCACGCACCGCAATGGTATCTTGCAGCGCGGGTGTCCCGCAATACTCTGAACGCATGTCTAAAGACAACCGTTGTCCACAACAATAGACAATAACAGTCGCACGACTATATATGTGTTGTGTGTTTGAAGTTGTTTTTCGTGTAGCGTCACATTCTAATTACGTGTTAATAGCATCCAGATGGCGTCCTTATCATGGGGAGGGCAGCGGTCACTTCCGGGTTTTAATCTCTCGCGAGGTCGATCCAAATATGGAAATATGGGCGTGCATAATAACTGTTTTCTGTCTTGTCAATCACCATGATTGACGGCACCGGAAGTACGAATCCTGGATATCTAGTTTTCGTAAGTTTTTGGACGATTCCTGGAGCCGACGAAAACTAGATGTGACAATTGTCTGTTTCAAAGATTTCAGAGTGTAAGGCTGGAGCACATTGGACAAGCTCTTGAGGTTTCCAGCTAGTAAAATTGAATGCAGCATGTTAAAGTCAAATGTAGTTCCGAGTTGTGTGAGTTGTAAAATTCATTGAGGATACACATCCTACTCTAACTTCGGTTCGCCCTCTTATGGCTTCCCAGCCAAATACTCTCTGGCACCCGTCCAATATTAACAGCTTTGCGAAAACCAAAACTGTATTGGTTTCGCTTGCTTTATTCGCTTGCCCTAAAAATTCTAATCGCATCTGGTTATCTTGGCCTAACCTATTTTTTTGTTGTTTACAGTACCCAATCACGGACATTGTATAGCCACTAGAGTGGCTGGACGTATTCCTTTCGAAAGCCATGTCTAAATAATCTGCACGTGTACGGCATTCAACTACGATAAAACCGATTGTGTTTTTTAGCATATTTACACATACATTTTTAGCATCAAAACCCGGTGCATTGGCGAAGTGAGAAAAGTGTTGCCATTGCAGTTGGGAGGTTGTGAGTTGTCTGTCTGCTTGTGTCTGCATGTATCTCTGTCTGTCCGCGTCTGCCTGTGCCTGTTTGTCTGCCTGTGTGTGCATTTGTCTTTGTCTGTCTGTGTCTGCCTGCTTCTGTCTACCTGTGTCAGTGAAACCTGACAAAAAAAGTGATATCTGAAACATTTTATTGTTTTCAAAATCATCAATGTTCCTGAGCAAATACTAAGTTGTTGACCTTGGTCGGGAAGTTAACCCTCTCTAATTTGCCCGTTCTTAACTTTCGCTTATATAGCCCATTCTTAACCCTCGCTGATATAGCCCGTTCATAAACCTCGCTTAAATAGCCCATTCTTAACTATTGTTAATATGGCCCATTCTTAAACCTCGCTCATATAGCTCGTTCTTAACTCTCGCTAATATAGCCCATTCTCAACTCTCGCTTATATAGCCCGTTCTTAACTCTTCCTAATATAGCCAGTTCTTAACTCTTACTAATATAGCCCGTTCTTAACTCTCGCTACTTTAGCCCACGGCACATTGACGGGTGTATTTCATGCAGAGAAGGCAGATAAATACAAACAGAGTCCCAATAGCATGAACATCATGTTTGCAGTTGAACCGCAAAGGCTATACATTACTGACCTCTAGCGACAAATCTTTCAAGTGCAGCTTTGGGAATTCTGACCGTTTCAGCATGAATGTTTGTCACATCAGCATTTCCTTTGCAAAAACCTCGTAGACCGATGCACGTGGCCTGTGTCCCACCTCTACAAACAACCCTTAAAGATTTGGGGAATGTACGAATTCATGACTCTTTCATGTACATACTGAGATCCAGCGATTTAGAACAGTGCTCCCACAATGCTTCAGGCGCACTGCTCACAGACCTTCGTGGTCCCCCTCCCCATAAGAAGTAATGGTGTTTCCTTGTCACCTTCCAGATATTTACATTCTCGGCATTTTCCGCTTCATGAAGTCTATTCAAGTCTTTGATAGGACTACAATAAAAACCAACAGCAACAAAGTGAACACTTTTGGAACATGTATTTTAGGGAACTTTTACAATATTGTATACAATCCATTAGAGTCGAAGTATCAACACAAATTACTAATGTATTTACAAAATATACATTTTTCAAAGGAACAGAGATTTTAGCAGCAGAACTCTAAAGTATAAGAATTCAGATTTTCTTACAATCTGCAAGATTATTATATATTAGATATGATCTCTGCAAAATAAAGTTTATCACTCTGGCTATACCTGGGATACACATAACACTTCTGTCCTGTGTTACTTTAAATTTGTTAGTGTGAAACTTGCTTTATAAGAACATGTAGTTCCTTCCTCCAAACCACTTTCAGTTCTCTAATGTTCCTTTCTACGCGGATAAACATCAGTCCTGGAGATGCATGGTTTGTGCATTGCTGAAGCTAATTTTCACCCGGAAAGATACTAATGTTTGAGACGGTGCAGTACTGAAGCTGACTTCCTCCAAGATGCAGAAGTTTGAGATGGTGCACTGCTGAAGCTGATTTCCTCCAGGACATATGAAGACGTGACGAAGACCCGAAAAGTTAAGATATTTGCATTTTTAAGGACCTTACTGTACATCTATAAATGTATGTATGTATATATATATATATATATATATATATATATATATATATATATATATATACAAGTACTTCATTTATATGCATTAAAGGTGTATATCTTTAAAAGTGCCAGAAAATAGACAGAATTGCTGACAACAAGGTCATCTGTTATAAGGGAAACTTCATGAGGTTTTTGCATGATTTTTTTTCCAACACCTAACCGTATCGCGCGACTGGGGTCAGTGCCCGAAAGTGCTCTCAAGAAATTGCTCGCTACATTTTTCTAAGCTCTGGCTGGGTACATTTCACATCTGCCAGCCATGTTTCGACAGATTGAGTGGTACTGTGCCTATGAGGTCCGCACGTAGGCCGGTTGGGGTAAAGGATTGCCGCAAAAGGTTTGTATCTTCATTATCAAATGCTTCATTATAATCTGTGCACTAGAAAGCTGTGTCTTGGTGCAGTATAAAGTTTCTCAGCCTCGTCGCACCGTTCGGGGGATGGGGGGGGGGGATTGGCGGTGTGGTCGTGTTGGCAGTGTTTGTCAACTCTATATTCCAGTAATTAAATTATTCATAGCTAGATGTTTCCAATGATTGTATTTAGATAAATGTCTGGCAAATGCGCAATATTTAGCTACATACGTTGTTTTTTTGTTTGACTTGTTAGAATATCAGGGCAATCTCTCTGTGTATATTGATATGCAAATAAGGATAAGCTGTTCCTCTGGAATTTTGATTACTGTTGTTTTGGTTACTTGTTCCTGATATGTGAATCTGTTCTTCATTTAATATATATACGTTGTGTGATTAGGCCAGTAGGAGTTTTTTGGAAGGAAAACTGTTTGTTATTGAAATTGTTGGCATAGTGTTGAACCTACATAGTATTGAAGAAAATTACCATGCAGTCTGGCCTAACTCTGATCTAAGCGATCATCATACAGGTTTATTCCAACGCAAACTACAGGGTACAGGTAGCAGACCCTACATTTTACTGCTGCATTACATTTGTCATTAACAGAGTTAGCGTCGACGTTACGCAAAATAAAACAGTTCAAACAATTATCTAAAGCAGATATTGAAAACGATTACTTAAAATCGACTACGACAGTAAGTATCCTTTACATGTAGCGTTCACACTTTCATCCCTCAGATTTTCCATGTCATTAACAAACCTTCCATGGCTTAGGAATCATAGAACTGGTCAAGCCGCTCTAATTATTGTTAACGATAATAAACGCCATATTGCCGAAGGGCACACCCAATTGTGTGTGTCCGCAGAATATTTTATTAGACATGCCCCATGAATACTATCTGTTTCCCACTACTTTGGAAAACAAGTCAAATTACTGCTAAACGTTTCCGGTCCTTCTGAAAGAACCGTAAATTGTTACCAGGATCCCCAATTCAGACCCTCGTTACAGAATAAACAGTCAAGACATTGAGTAGACAAAAAGAGTTATACATGTTTATTCCAAATAAAAGTAAAATAAATCAATGATACCAGGTAAAATCTGCAATATTTTGGCAGCAGGATGAATTTATTATTCATGAACAGTATTATACAGAGGATTTTTTATAGCAAGGAAAAGTTGACCATGTAAAACAGTAATGCAAATACTGCCAAAATCAGATAAAGTGTGTCGATAATCACGTGATGTCACCACCTCAGCACGCATGCGCGAGAAGGTTCCTACATACATCAAACCAGAACGGAACTGAATCTATGCGTTACAGCAGTAGATCTTGTGGCATGTGCAGTAGGAAACTGAATCTACCCGTTATAGTAGTAGATCTTGTGGCATGTGCAGTAGGAAACTGAATCTGTCCGTTACAGCAGTAGATCTTGTGGCATGTGCAGTCGGAGACTGAATCTATGCGTTACAGCAGTAGATCTTGTAACATGTGCAGTAGGAAACTGAATCTATGCGTTACAGCAGTAGATCTTGTGGCATGTGCAGTCGGAGACTGAATCTACCCGATATAGCAGTAGATCTTGTGACATGTGCAGTAGGAAACTGGACTCAACCGTTACAGCAGTAGATCTTGTGACATGTGCAGTAGAAAACTGAATCTACCCGTTATAGTAGTAGATCTTGTGGCATGTGCAGTAGGAAACTGAATCTACCCGTTATAGTAGTAGATCTTGTGGCATGTGCAGTGGAAAACTGGAATCAACCGTTACAGCAGTAGATCTTGTAACATGTGCAGTAGGAAACTGAATCTACCCGTTATAGTAGTAGATCTTGTGCATGTGCAGTAGAAAACTGGAATCAACCGTTACAGCAGTAGATCTTGTGACATGTGCAGTAGGAAACTGAATCTGTCCGTTATAGCAGTAGATCTGGTGGCATGTGCAGTAGGAGACTGAATCTATGCGTTACAGCAGTAGATCTTGTAACATGTGCAGTAGGAAACTGAATCTATGCGTTACAGCAGTAGATCTTGTGGCATGTGCAGTAGGAAACTGAATCTACCCGTTATAGCAGTAGATCTTGTGGCATGTGCAGTCGGAGACTGAATCTACCCGATATAGCAGTAGATCTTGTGACATATGCAGTAGGAAACTGGACTCAACCGTTACAGCAGTAGATCTTGTGACATGTGCAGTAGAAAACTGAATCTATCCGTTACAGCAGTAGATCTTGTGGCATGTGCAGTAGGAAACTGAATCTGTCCGTTACAGCAGTAGATCTTGGGACATGTGCAGTAGGAAACTGAATCTAACCGTTACAGCAGTAGATCTTGTGATGCAGTAGGAAACTGGACTCAGCCGTTACAGCAGTAGATCTTGTGGCATGTGCAGTAGGAAACTGAATCTATCCGTTACAGCAGTAGATATTGTGACATGTGCAGTAGGAGACTGGACTCAACCGTTACAGCAGTAAAACTTGTGACATGTGCAGTAGAAAACTGAATCTATCCGTTACAGCAGTAGATCTTGTGGCATGTGCAGTAGGAAACTGAATCTGTCCGTTACAGCAGTAGATCTTGGGACATGTGCAGTAGGAAACTGAATCTAACCGTTACAGCAGTAGATCTTGTGACATGTGCAGTAGGAAACTGGACTCAGCCGTTACAGCAGTAGATCTTGTGGCATTTGCAGTAGGAAACTGAATCTATCCGTTACAGCAGTAGATATTGTGACATGTGCAGTAGGAAACTGAATCTATCCGTTACAGCAGTAGATCTTGTGGCATGTGCAGTAGGAGACTGGACTCAGCCGTTACAGCAGTAAAACTTGTGGCATGTGCAGTAGGAAACTGAATCTATCCGTTACAGCAGTAGATCTTGTGGCATGTGCAGTAGGAAACTGAATCTGTCCGTTACAGCAGTAGATCTTGTGACATGTGCAGTAGGAAACTGAATCTATCCGTTACAGCAGTAGATATTGTGACATGTGCAGTAGGAGACTGGACTCAACCGTTACAGCAGTAAAACTTGTGACATGTGCAGTAGAAAACTGAATCTATCCGTTACAGCAGTAGATCTTGTGGCATGTGCAGTAGGAAACTGAATCTGTCCGTTACAGCAGTAGATCTTGGGACATGTGCAGTAGGAAACTGAATCTAACCGTTACAGCAGTAGATCTTGTGACATGTGCAGTAGGAAACTGGACTCAGCCGTTACAGCAGTAGATCTTGTGGCATTTGCAGTAGGAAACTGAATCTATCCGTTACAGCAGTAGATATTGTGACATGTGCAGTAGGAAACTGAATCTATCCGTTACAGCAGTAGATCTTGTGGCATGTGCAGTAGGAGACTGGACTCAGCCGTTACAGCAGTAAAACTTGTGGCATGTGCAGTAGGAAACTGAATCTATCCGTTACAGCAGTAGATCTTGTGACATGTGCAGTAGGAGACTGAATCTACCCGTTACAGCAGTAGATCTTGTGGCATGTGCAGTCGGAGACTGAATCTATGCGTTACAACAGTAGATCTTGTGACATGTGCAGTAGGAAACTGAATCTGTCCGTTACAGCAGTAGATCTTGTGGCATGTTCAGTAGGAGACTGGGCTTAACCGTTACAGCAGTAGATCTTGTGGCATGTGCAGTAGGAAACTGGACTTAACCGTTACAGCAGTAGATCTTGTGGCATGTGCAATAGGAAACTGAATCTATCCGTTACAGCTGTAGATCCTGTTACATGTGCAATAGGAAACTGAATCTATCAGTTACAGCTGTAGATCCTGTTACATGTGCAGTAGGAAACTGAATCTATCCGTTACAGCAGTAGATCTTGTGGCCTGTCCAGCAGCAGAGTCCATCCCCGCATTTGTCAGTGCGCACGTACCTGCCCCAGTCACAGTCGCCGGGGTTGCAGAAGACAGCTGTCCCTTCCCAGTAACACGCTGAAACACATTGGACAGAACTGTAAAATAACAATTAAAAACTTACAACACAAACGTCTTTTTTTATCTTCGTTAGAAATTGGTGGAGTAAATTTTCATGTGATGATTATCTTCAGTAATAATAATGTAAGTATATGAATTGTATAATTGTTGACTTTCGAAAATCAGTCACGCTGCCTGACTGTGTCATTGATTCAACATTTGCCAATAGATCGATAACTTGTCATTCAACACATAACACAATTCCCTTTGGCCACATTCCTATAGTATTCCGGAGAACAGATGACTGCCATCCATGGCAAATTACTTTGTGTGGGTATAACTTTACGAAAAATGCCATGATTTTGGTGCTCAATAGCTAATACATGAAATCACAGAAATAGATATCGAAGCTATCTGGATAGAAACCAGAAATAACGTAAATAAATTTAGGGGCTTTTGGAGTCTTGCATGTTATTATTGTGTATGTTGGGAAGTACAAGCAAGCTCACATATTCGTGTGCAGACCAGATCCGAGCCGCTCCAGGTGCCGGCGCCGCTGCAGGTCCGGATCCGGGAGCCGCCGTCCATGAAGTAGCCGCTGTTGCAGCTGTAGGTGCAGGTCTCGCCTTCCGAGTAGGGGGCGCCACAGCCCGAGATGCTGGCAGCGTAGAGGACCGGGGGGTTCGGGCATAAGCCTGCCGGAGAAAAAAAAACATGTGCATCAGGGATTAACAAACCAAGTAAACCGCGAGCACCAAGCTCATGCGATACGCAAAATATGATTTGTAATATAGTACTCAAGCATTTGTCGTCTGCAAAAATATACACTTCTTCTAGTTGGTGAACATGTATTACACAAGTGTTTTATGGTCAACTTGATCCACATATTTCTGAATGTTCCTGAGTTAACTCAAACATCACGGGATGCGTTCTCTCCGTTTACGCGTGACATCGGATAAATTCGGCTTACCTGAGCAGACTAAGCCTGCATCCTCCGTATGGCCACAGTTGTGATTTCCAAATCCTCTATGGTTGCAGTCGGCCAGAGATGACTCGGTACCGGAGCAGGCCACGTCATCCAGCCAGATCGGGCCCGTGCCGATGCCGAACGCGGCGTTACTTCTCGCCTCGTGAGCGTCCGCATAGCCGAGCATGCGGCACACCACGTGCGCGTCGTTGATATCCCAGTCGTCGTCACAGATCGTCCCCCACTGGTTATCGTGCAAGACTTCCACTCTGCCTTCATTCCCCAGGCTGCCACCCACCAGTCGGATAGCTGCACAGGAGGAAACACACAAATCAACCTGTATTACAGAACAGAAGGTCGCTGTGTAATGTGAAACACCCATCTAGCTTTATCACATTGGACACACGTGTAGCACTTACCTTTATCACTGTAGACACACATGTAGCACCAACATTTATTACAGTAGGCACACATGTAGCACCAACATTTATTACAGTAGGCACACATGTAGCACCAACATTTATTACAGTAGGCACACATGTAGCACCAACATTTATTACAGTAGGCACACATGTAGCACCAACATTTATCACTGTAGACACACATGTAGCACCAACATTTATTACAGTAGGCACACATGTAGCACCAACATTTATCACTGTAGACACACATGTAGCGCCAACATTTATTACAGTAGGCACACATGTAGCACCAACATTTATCACAGTAGGCACACATGTGGCACCAACATTTATCACAGTAGGCACACATGTAGCGCCTTTATCACTGTAGACACACATGTAGCACCAACATTTATTACAGTAGGCACACATGTAGCACCAACATTTATTACAGTAGGCACACATGTGGCACCAACATTTATCACAGTAGGCACACATGTAGCGCCTTTATCACTGTAGACACACATGTAGCACCAACATTTATCACAGTAGGCACACATGTAGCACCAACATTTATTACAGTAGACACACATGTAGCACCAACATTTATTACAGTAGGCACACATGTAGCACCAACATTTATCACAGTAGGCACACATGTAGCGCCAACATTTATTACAGTAGACACACATGTAGCACCAACATTTATTACAGTAGGCACACATGTAGCACCAACATTTATCACAGTAGGCACACATGTAGCGCCAACATTTATTACAGTAGGCACACATGTAGCACCAACATTTATTACAGTAGGCACACATGTAGCACCAACATTTATTACAGTAGGCACACATGTAGCACCAACATTTATCACAGTAGGCACACATGTAGCACCAACATTTATTACAGTAGGCACACATGTAGCGCCAACATTTATTACAGTAGGCACACATGTAGCACCAACATTTATTACAGTAGGCACACATGTAGCGCCAACATTTATTACAGTAGGCACACATGTAGCACCAACATTTATTACAGTAGGCACACATGTAGCACCAACATTTATTACAGTAGGCACACATGTAGCACCAACATTTATCACAGTAGGCACACATGTAGCACCAACATTTATCACAGTAGGCACACATGTAGCACCAACATTTATTACAGTAGGCACACATGTAGCACCAACATTTATTACAGTAGGCACACATGTAGCACCAACATTTATTACAGTAGGCACACATGTAGCGCCAACATTTATTACAGTAGGCACACATGTAGCACCAACATTTATTACAGTAGGCACACATGTAGCACCAACATTTATCACAGTAGGCACACATGTGGCACCAACATTTATCACAGTAGGCACACATGTAGCGCCTTTATCACTGTAGACACACATGTAGCACCAACATTTATCACAGTAGGCACACATGTAGCACCAACATTTATTACAGTAGACACACATGTAGCACCAACATTTATTACAGTAGGCACACATGTAGCACCAACATTTATCACAGTAGGCACACATGTAGCGCCAACATTTATTACAGTAGACACACATGTAGCACCAACATTTATTACAGTAGGCACACATGTAGCACCAACATTTATCACAGTAGGCACACATGTAGCGCCAACATTTATTACAGTAGGCACACATGTAGCACCAACATTTATTACAGTAGGCACACATGTAGCACCAACATTTATCACTGTAGACACACATGTAGCACCAACATTTATTACAGTAGGCACACATGTAGCGCCAACATTTATTACAGTAGGCACACATGTAGCACCAACATTTATTACAGTAGGCACACATGTAGCGCCAACATTTATTACAGTAGGCACACATGTAGAACTTGATCACAGTAGGCACACATGTAGCACTTACCTTTATAACTGTAGACACACATGTAGCACCAACATTTATCACAGTAGGCACACATGTGGCACCAACATTTATCACAGTAGGCACACATGTAGCGCCTTTATCACTGTAGACACACATGTAGCACCAACATTTATCACAGTAGGCACACATGTAGCACCAACATTTATTACAGTAGACACACATGTAGCACCAACATTTATTACAGTAGGCACACATGTAGCACCAACATTTATTACAGTAGACACACATGTAGCACCAACATTTATTACAGTAGGCACACATGTAGCACCAACATTTATCACAGTAGGCACACATGTAGCACCAACATTTATCACAGTAGGCACACATGTAGCACCAACATTTATCACAGTAGGCACACATGTAGCACCAACATTTATTACAGTAGACACACATGTAGCACCAACATTTATTACAGTAGGCACACATGTAGCACCAACATTTATTACAGTAGACACACATGTAGCACCAACATTTATTACAGTAGGCACACATGTAGCGCCAACATTTATTACAGTAGGCACACATGTAGCACCAACATTTATCACAGTAGGCACACATGTAGCACCAACATTTATTACAGTAGACACACATGTAGCACCAACATTTATCACAGTAGGCACACATGTAGCACCAACATTTATCACTGTAGACACACATGTAGCACCAACATTTATTACAGTAGGCACACATGTAGAACTTGATCACAGTAGGCACACATTATGGCGACATTTCCGTGTCAAAATATAGTATTTTAAAAGTACCTTAAAATGGCGAAAACATGTGTACGAGACACGTATTTTACTATCTCTGCTGTCAGGATCATCGAAAGGCCCATTTCCTTACCTTTTTCAGCGAAGACCTCCACTTCACAAAACTGAAGATTAACGCTGCGTCCCATCACCTGAATTAGATGGCAATCGCACATTAGTAATGGAACAGTCAGAAACCGCACCGGCTAACATAAACTCTGTACACTCATACAAAGAGCAAGGATGCGTTGGCTGGGGCACGTTGTTCGAGTGCCGAGGCTGAGACTCTCCAGGGTGGTACTGAACTGGTGCCCGGCATGAAGAGGGGGGGCAAGCTGACATGGAGGAGAGCTGTGGAGATGGGGTGCTCGGGGGGGGGGGGGGGGGGGCAACGGTCGGCAGCAGACAGAAAAGTGTGGAGAACAATGACAGCGAACACTGATACTAGTTGTCACAGATTGCGAATCGAATCAGATTCCTCATAGCCACACTCCTCTAGAGCAAAGAATCTGCCAATTTTGTACTTTAGGTTAAGTAGATAACTACGTGCATTTTACTGTAGACTGTCCTTCATATGATAGGAATAGAAGCATTATTTTTGTTACGTGTTAACCCTATTCAGACTGTTTTTTTTTGGGTGCCTTTTCTGGACTTGTGGGGGGGGGGGCTTCGTATTTTCAAAACGGCTTACTGTACGATCACCAAATTTGCAGGGGGGTTTGTACCATTTTATATTATTATAACGTAATCTGACGTAATTATGATGTCATTAATGGATATTTTTGGCTAAAGCGGGAATTCCCATAACACCTAAATCTCTCACTCAAAAAGTAACCAATAAAGGTTTCTTATCAATATCTAACCCTCAAACACCCGGACCCCAGGCGTACATTTTGAAGTGCCATTTGCACATTTTCCGTGACTTTGTCAGTCAATATGTCTTATACCTTCTCCTAAGTTTTCGCAAAGATTGGTACAATAATGTGGAAATTATAAAGAAAGTTTGTGTTCAGTCCCTCTGGGATCCAAACGGACCCCAGGAAAAATGTGCAGTTTTTAAAACAAACTTGGACGCTAACTCCTTAACCACTTATAGTATGACTACCAAACTTTTAGACAATAAAAAGAATCTAAATCTAAATCCTCACAAAAATTTCCGTGTCATCAACATGTAATATGACGAGATTATGACATCATTTACCTAATCAGGGCGGCCATCTTGGATTTGGACCAATGACGTCATGAAATTAGCATAAATTATAAGTTTTGAGTCATGAAAATTACATTGAATTTCATAGAATTTAATTGTTGTCAGAAAAAAGGTGTAGTTTACCAAGAAAACCTTGTTTAGATTAAAATTGCCAAATTTTGGCAAAAATATGCCTGTTAGATTATGGTTGCCATGGTAACCCCCCAAAATGATAAACTTTTTTATTGACCAAAAACTTTTGTGAACAATATTTAAATTACCAAGTTTCATAGCTTTAGCTCTAGCCGTTCATGAGTTATGCGATATAAATGTTGCTGAGGGCCTCAAAATTCTCCTATCAGGTCGGAATAGGTTTAGTGCAAAACGTAGTCCTTCTGAACTTTTGCATAAATTATGATAATGAGTTGGAATTAGCAACACCTTAACATCTCAAAATCTTCCTCTTACATTGACGAAGCCATGTATATACAATGATCGCCGATAAGAAATGGTACTGAGATTTTAGGAACAAAACATTTTGGGGTCCGTTTGGACCCCACTCGGTTATTTTAGTCGCAAAAAAAAGGTCGGGTGCTTGAGGGTTAAGTGTTATTAGACTTCTGTTGTCAAAATCCGACGCAACGACGTCAAAATGACGTCATAGAATGACGTCATCTTTAGTTTATCTATCCGCTATCTTGGCTAATCAACATTAAATTCTTCAAGATACATTTTTTTTTCAACATGTAACGCTAAAACCCCATAAAAATGTATTGAAAACGTTCACATGAATGTTTTCTGTAAGAAAATACCAAGTAGTGATGAGTTCTGAGTGAAAATAAGCTTGTTAAAGTTTTCATTTTCATGATATTGTCGGCCATCTTGGATTTGGAGCAATTATGTCATCTCATTAGCATAATTTATGAATATTTAATTCCTATGTCTTACTCCCTTCGATAAACCGATCCTAATTAACCAAACAGCTTTCCAGATTTATGCAATTACCAGAAAACGATCTGAAGTCTAATGTATTGGATTTGATTACAGACTTTTGTTTGTATACAAATATGTTGTACCTGTGCTCAGCCCAGTGAGGCAGAAATGTACAATAAAGGTCTTCATTATTATTACGGCGACGATGATGATGATTACCTGAATGGACACATAGCGGCCGGACATGGGCTGGTCGCAGTACACCACGATGGTCGCCCCATTGGCTGGCCGTGCCGTGTACGTCTCCCCACACTGGCCATTCTGGGCGAAGTTTTCGTTCGGGCCAACTCGAACCTGGAAGTTTTGCAGTCGCTCTCCTTTAAATACAACCCATTCAGAGTTTAGCAAGATATTCTTGAATGAAAACATGTTGAAATCTTGAAATCACTTGCCAGCTGTGTGCTTTTAGGTGAGACTAAACAGCAGCAGGTCGTGACGTCAGGTACAGGACCTCCAGCCATACCAGCTAATGTGATGAGGGAGTCCATCAAAGCAAACAATTAATTTCAAGATTGCATACATGTTTGGGAAAAGATAGAATTTTTACGTCTCTGAAAGATAGGGAATTTTTAGCCTTCATAGCAGGCTCTCTAGGGCCTTTTTTTTGGCTCACAATACACTTTTGCTGGCTATTTCTTTTTGTACTGGGTCGCTGATTGCTGGCTTTTCCTGACTGCGTGTCCTGTGGAGCATGCATGGAAACGGCGTATGAAAGTGATATTAAAAAACGATTAGGGCGATTAACTAGGAGGTGCGAATTTCCTGCCTCCCCTAGACGACTAATAAACTACACGCATCTCCGCCGGACAGAGCGCTGTTACGCCCCGTGTGCACTGACCCGACAATTCTCTAACGGTTTCGGGTAAAGCGGCTTTTTATACAAAAGGAAAAACTTACCAGTTCGACGTTCTTTCGGCATGTCCAACGCCTTTGCTCGGGCTTAGCGCGTAGCGAGTGACATATGGGGGTTTCCCTATCTGAAGGACGGCCAAGCTCGGGCCATTGGAGCTGGCAAAGATTGTTTTGTCGGCCTTGCGACGGGTGAAGGCAAATCACTTTGTTATCAAATATTGCAGTCCATTTCTGATGAGCCAACGATAGTGTTCGTCATTTTACCCCTCAAGGCTCTTGTTGCAGACCAGACAAGACGTGGTTAAGTTTGTTTCATGAAGTTTCTAAACATGAATGCGGCCTAAAATGCTGCCGAAACTGCCTCCTTTTACATTGTATTTCGCGTGCCTCCCAAGTTGTAAAATGCTTGCAGCGGACATGCGAATTGCCTCTTACGGAGTTGTGAATTATTCGTGTGTGTTAATAGGGCCGATGAAAGGCTAATCGCTTTTTAATATCACTTTCATACGCCGTTTCCATGCAGGCTCCACAGGGCCGGCAGTCAGAAAAGGCCAGCAATCAGCGACCCAGTACAAAAAAAATGGCCAGCAAAAGTGCATTATGAGCCAAAAAAAAGGCCTTAGGGAAATTTCATCCTAGTGGCACTTTAACCCTCAAACACTCGAGTGGGGTCCGTTTGGACCCCAGGCGTACATTTTACAGTGCCATTTAAACATTTGTCAGCCAACATCTTCTATACCTTCTCCTAACTTTTTATGCAGATTGGTACAATACTGCGGAAGCTATAAAGAAAGTCCATGATCGGTCCGTCTGGGGTCCAAACGGACCCCAGCAAAAAAGTGTAGCTTTTGAAACAAACTTTTAAGTCTAACTCCCTAACTATTAAACGTATCACCACCAAACTTTCAGAGCATAATATACATGTAAAATCAAATCCTCATAAAAACTTATGTGTCATCACCATATAATATGACGACATTATGACGTCATTAAGCTAATAAGGGCGGCCATCTTGGATTTTGACTAATGACGTCATGAAATTAGCATATATTATAAATTTTGAATTATGAAAATAGCATTAAATGTCCAAGAATTTTATTGTTGTAAGAAAACAATCATTGTTTACCAAGAAAACCTTGTTTAAATCGAAATTGGCAAATTTTGGCAAAAGTATGCCTGTAATAATTCCGTTGCCATGGCAACCCCAAATAATGATAAATTTACTTTATTTACAGAAAAAATTTGCTAACAATATTTTGTCATATATTACCAAGTTTCGTAGCTTTAGCACTAGCCGTTCATGAGTTATGCGACATAAAGGTTGCTGAGGGCCTCAAAATTCCCCTCTCTGGTCAGAGTAGGTTTAGTGCAAAAGATGGTCCTTCTGATCTTTGCATAAATAATGATAATGAGGTCGAATTAGCAACACCTTAACATGTCGAAATATTCCTCTTACATTGACGAAGCAATGTTTGCACAATGATCACCGATAGGAGTTGAAACTGAGATTTTATGAACAAAACATTTTGGGGTCCGTTTGGACCCCACTCGGTCATTTTAGTCGCAAAAAAAGGTCGGGTGCTTGAGGGTTAAAGAAACCAGATGCGGCGTCGTATGGCATAACATTAGGGTGTTTGGCCCAGAAGCCAAAGGTCCTGGGTTGAAATCCTGCCGTGCTACCGAACAAGTGCCATTGGGAAATGCACTTTAAAACACGACTTTTCTTTCCCACCCAAGGCCAGATCTAAAAGAGAACCTGACTTCCGAAATTGTGTTAAATTGAGGCCACATGTTTGAGGACTGAAAGAACCTACACCTGGAGCACATAAAAGAACCTACCACACTTGTCAGAAAAAGTAGGGGTCATTCCCAGCAGATCACCTACACCTTCCAGATACGCAACATGTAGCGACCCCTCCCCCCGAACAAATTACGCAGACTTTTGCAAAAAGGCCGTGAAGGAGGCTAACAAAACTGATGCGTGATGCCATAACCAAACAAGATATCGTTGTTGTGCCACCACCCTGCTCTCAGGTGTATGGCCTTATAATTTATGTATACAAATTGTATCCAAGATTAGATTCTATATAACTGTGCAATTTATTGTATTTTTATCATTTGTAACACCCTATAAGATAAGTGCAATATTGTTAAATATAAAAAGTCTCAATCAGACGGAGGCCTGCTGGGCATATGACATCTTTAATTCACAAGTCTGGTGTGCTGGATCATGTATTACAGCATCATGAGATGTCACAGGCCTAGCCTAGAACGCTAGGCAGACAAACGAACTATGTACAGAACTTAAGTCCCCTTCACACGAGAGCATGAATGAGCCGGAATTTCGTCAGCAGAATGGAAATTGTTTTCTATTCCTGGCATTTCCTGGCAATTCGTACTATATTCTAAACATTCTAACTGCACTCGAGATATTCGTCCCGGTTCTTTTAGCTGGCTCGAAAGTTTTTGTCATGCCAAAAACTGTCGAGGTGCATTCGAAGTGGAGAAATATCGAATGGCATTCCAAGTGGATTCTAAGTGGATTTTAACAAATCTAACTGCAGTCTGACCACATTCTGTGGCATTCAAACATTATTTGAAACATTCTTATCTCATTCGAAGGAGAACCGAAACGGCAAGCCACTTTGAATCCTGCCTGAATGTGGCCAAAACAATATCTCGAATGCAGTAAGAATTTCTAGAATACACTACGAATTCCCATGAATAGAGAAGACTTTCATTCTGACGGGATTCTGGCTCATTCCTTCTCGTGTAATGGGGATATAAGGTACATTTGGAAGTCCCATTTGGAATGGCCACGCACGTGGCACGAACTTTGCAAATACTTCTTTCCGACTGGTTCTGCTTGATTCCTGCTAACTACTGTGAAACGTACGGAAAGCGAATAAATAAACGAATAAAAGTAAAATGACCAGTAAAATGCAGTAAAGCGTTTCAGGCTCTTATCAAAGCGCAGTACGTTCTACCGACGTGTTATCATGAGTCTGTTGTGAGGCGGTGGATCGAGATCTGATTTTCTCGTTGCCGCGCTCACAGCTCTCGCGGTGTCAGTCACGTGTTCTCGCGGTGTCAGTCACGTGTTCTCGCAGTGTCAGTCACGTGTGCTCGCGGTGTCAGTCATGTATGCTCGCGGTGTCAGTCAAGTGTTCTCGCGGTGTCAGTCACGTGTGCTCGCGAACAATTTCCGAGTATGACGCGGACTACGTCAGAAATACATGCATATTTCAATTTATGGAACATAAAACGTCGCAGCTCAAAATCCCCAGAGGTATCTCAACATAAGTTTTATACACGTCGAATCTCCGGGCCACTCCGTGTCTCTGGACCAATTTCGCATCTTGGACTCTGAACAGTATTGTTTCGTGAGGGGCGTCAAGGAGGCCATATATATTAGGGCACATGAACCCTCGTTGAACCGTGAAGGTGGCAGGTTTCGCCTTCCCGCCATTTATGATTCACTGCTACATGACGTCATCCGACGACTTCCGGATTACTGCAGCGAGTAATTTCATTGAAGAAGGTCGGAGTGTTCGGCCGAAAATTTATGGTGAGTTCCGTTTTTGTGTTGGAACGAAGTTTAAACTTTTTCAATATGGAATTTACCAACACAGATGAGCTTTCATTCAGATTTGTATATTTCAACTTGTGTAAATTGGATGTAATTCAGTGCAAGGCACTGCGATTTCCTAATAAACTCCATCTTGAAAAAAATAATACACTAACCACAGCAGTCGCCCCTGTTTAGAACGCTGACCCGGTTCACGGTGTAGTGAACTCCAAGGTCCACCTTCCACCACGGCTGATATAACTGCTCGGTGTGAAGGCACTGGTTGTCCACAACGCTTGTCCCTCTGATGCCGTCCACAGCCTTGTCCGGTCCCCATGGTGTTGGATAGGAGCTTGCTGTTGCTGGCTGGCGCAGGGCGACGTTACTTTCTGCAAGAAAACAACCGATGTAAAATACACGCAAAGCTGTTCACTTTTATGCGCTTGGTAAACTATATCCGTTGTTGTTATTGTTGTTTTAAACAGGGCATTTGGCGATATACAGTCGCCGTAAGTGGCTTGAAGTTGCAAAATTAAAAAAATCCAACCACGATTTTGAAAAAAAAAAGGACATTGGTTACTCCGCGGATATGTATGAACGCTAGGTTAAGGGCGTCTGGATCTTTTGGGTTGTTTTGTTTTGACTGATGCATGATGGGATGATTGAGTTGATATTGCTGCTATGGCAGGTTCTTAGCTAGGAGGGCGTCAGGGCGTCCACAGTAAGCCTCACCTCTCACCTCACCTCACAGTAAGCCCTGCTTTGCCCTGCTTTGAAATAAGAAATAAGGCATCATCTTTTACAGCTTGGCACTCAGAGGACGCCCCGGCAACCCTTAAACTGCCAGTATTTCTGCCCAGTACATGTTTTGTGTGCCGGGGTTTCCAGACCCTTTTGAAAAAAGGGGTACAATTTTTGTTTTACTTAGTTTATTCTACTTTCTTCTCAATCGACCATACCATGTCATACGCCATTGGAAAGCCAAGAACCTCTACTTTAAGACGAAATATTTTAAATGTAGCCTGGAATCACTAGTAATGAATAACAAGGTTAATAATGCAATAAAACATTTGTTTTTATGACCTTTTTGTATTACAGTGTCTAAACTATATAAGAAGCTTAAGTACGGATATGTAACCTAAAGCATTGCTGAGATGTCCTGACAACTTAAGAGTTATATACATGGGATAAACTGGTACACAGATACTATTACAGGCAAGTTTATGACTACATATTGTTAAGGGTGCTGAACTGACTATTCAACTAAACCACTGGTCCTTACAACACATTACAATCCTTCCTGCTCCCTTGTAACAAATGGTAATGCATGTATGGCATATCAGATGAAACCTAATTGTGCATACCAGCTTCAGAAATACATACTAACTTTTTAAGAGAAACTACAAAGGCAATAAAAAGGTACAATAGCAATAAAAGGTACAATTTCCTCATTATTGCAATACAATCCACCCTAGTACCAACAATATAAGAAAATGTAGCCTGTACCCTGGCCATAGAGCTCCTGAGATGTCCTGACAACATCAGCATTCATACATGAGAAAAAATGGTACTCAAGTGTCACTACAGGTGAGTTTATGACTAGAACTTTCTATGGTGCTGAACTATAACCATTCATTAGAATACATTACACTCATTCCTGTACCTTTGCACAAAATGGTACATACACGTGGTGCATATCAGGTGAAAGCTTACATTGCCGTCTAGCTTTAGACATGTATATAAACTTGACAATATCAACTATTAGTTGGCTCTCCCCAGACACGGGACATCCATTTAACGTCCTATCCGAGGGACGGCCCCTAGCCGAAGCTAGGTACTCATTTTGACCTGAGTTAAGTGAGGAAATTCGTGTAAAGGGCCTTTCCCAAGGACACAAGATCGGTGACACGCAGCTGGATTCGAACCCGCAACCTCTTGGTCACGGGCCAAACACAATACCACTGTGCTACGCGGTCCCACTCTATATACCCACCTGTGATACAGCGGTATGAGACCTCCAAGCACATGTGTTGTGTTCTCTATATACCCACCTGTGATACAGCGGTATGAGACCTCCAGGTACTTCTGCACACCCCTGCAGGGGTCTCCACCGAACCTGTAGTATGCGGCTTGCACTGCGCACTGCTGTTCGCCCTGGCAGGCTCTTCGCATCACTGACAGGCTGCTGGCTGCACGGCAGTCGGCGCGACAGGAGGAACATGGACAGGCGTGGTCGGTGGAGGTCCGGCCGTAGTTGGCGTCCAAGATAAGGAGCGTCCTTCCATCCTCGCATGAGAGCTGCAAGGTGCCACTCTCACCACAGGCATAGGCTGTTTCTGTATCGATGTTTGGGAATCAATGTTGTCAACAACAATATTTGATATGACTCAAAGATTCCCATCTTGAGTCATATGGCTCAAAGGCCCCGTCTTATTTGGTGCAGGTATGTTTTCCTGGAATTCTTGTTTTCAATACTTGCATTTCGATGTATACTTTCACAGAGATGCCTTAAAGGGCAGGTACATATTTATAAATATCATGTTCCTTCTTTGTTGAGTATATACAATTATGTATACCACGCTGTTTCCAACTAGCCATCGGGCATGAGTGTGCAATAAGGATTACTGTATAAGAAAACCACCTACGTGTTTGTGTAGCTTCCGTGGGTACTACAAACGTGGCCTGTGTAGCCGGCAGCACAGCTGGAAACCCTGTGTTCGCCATGGACTGGAGGGACAGACTGGCGTTCGCCACCCTCAGGGTCAGTCTCTTCACTTTCTCGTGGATCTGCGTGAGTCTCCCTGTGACGAGAAAGCTTATGTTATATTCATGTACCTTATGTTATATACATGTCCCTTATGTTATATACATGTCCCTTATGTTATATACATGTGCCTTATGTTACATAGTGTGTCTTATGTTATATTCATGCGCCTTTGGTCTTATACATGCGCCTTATGTTATATTCATATGCCTTATGTTATACATATATTTGCCTTATGCTATGCACAAGTGCCTTTTGTTATATTTATATACCTTTTTTATATTCATATGCCTCATGCGATTTTCATGCGCCTTATGTTATATTCATGTGCCTTATGTAATATACATGTGCCTTATCTTATATACATGTGCCTTATGTTATATACATGTGCGTTTTGTTATATTCATGTGTCTTTTGTTATATTCATATGCCTCATGCTATATTCATGTACCATATGTTGTATTCATGTGCCTTATGTTATATATATTTCTCTTATGTTATATACATATGCCTTGTGGTATATACATGTGTCTTATATTATATACATGTGTCTTATGTTATATACATGCGTCTTTCGTTTTATACATGCGCCTTATGTTATATACATGTGTCTTATGTTATACACATGTGCCTTATGTTGTAATCATGTGACTTGTGTTATATTCATGTGACTTGTGTTATATACATGTTCTTATTGTTGTATTCATGTTCTTATTGTTGTATTCATGTGCATTTTGTTTTATGCATGTGTTTTATGTCATATATATGTGCCTAATGTCATATACGTGTGTCTTCTTCTTACTGGCTATGTGGCTGGATTAGCCCGTAAGTATAACACGTTGGTGCTTACTGGCTGTGTGGCTGGATTAAACATTAAGTATAACACGTCGGTGCTTACTGGCTATGTGGCTGGATTAAACATTAAGTATAACACGTTGGTGCTTACTGGCTATGTGGCTGGATTAAACATTAAGTATAACACGTTGGTGTGTACAGGCTGTGTGGCTGGATTAAACATTAAGTATAACACGTTGGTGCTTACTGGCTATGTGGCTGGATTAACCATTAAGTATAACACGTTGGTGTGTACAGGCTATGTGGCTGGATTAAACATTAAGTATAACACGTTGGTGCTTACTGGCTATGTGGCTGGATTAAACATTAAGTATAACACGTTGGTGCTTACTGGCTGTGTGGCTGGATTAAACATTAAGTATAACACGTTGGTGCTTACTGGCTATGTGGCTGGATTAAGCATTAAGTATAACACGTTAGTGCGTACAGGCTATGTGGCTGGATTAAACATTAAGTATAACACGTTGGTGCTTACTGGCTATGTGGCTGGATTAAACATTAAGTATAACACGTTGGTGTGTACAGGCTGTGTGGCTGGATTAAACATTAAGTATAACACGTTGGTGCTTACTGGCTGTGTGGCTGGATTAAACATTAAGTATAACACGTTGGTGCTTACTGGCTATGTGGCTGGATTAAACATTAAGTATAACACGTTGGTGCTTGCTGGCTGTGTGGCTGGATCAACCCGTAAGTATAACACGTTGGTGCTTACTGGCTATGTGGCTGGATTAAACATTAAGTATAACACGTTGGTGCTTACTGGCTATGTGGCTGGATTAAACATTAAGTATAACACGTCGGTGCTTACTGGCTATGTGGCTGGATTAAACATTAAGTATAACACGCTCGTGCTTACTGGCTATGTGGCTAAATTAAACATTAAGTATAACACGTTGGTGCTTACTGGCTATGTGGCTGGATTAAACATTAAGTATAACATGTTGGTGCTTACTGGCTATGTGGCTGGATTAAACATTAAGTATAACACGTTGGTGCTTACTGGCTATGTGGCTGGATTAAACATTAAGTATAACATGTTGGTGTGTACAGGCTGTGTGGCTGGATTAAACATTAAGTATAACACGTTGGTGTGTACAGGCTGTGTGGCTGGATTAAACATTAAGTATAACACGTCGGTGCTTACTTGCTATGTGGCTGGATTAAACATTAAGTATAACACGTTGGTGCTTACTGGCTGTGTGGCTGGATCAACCCGTAAGTATAACACGTTGGTGCTTACTGGCTATGTGGCTGGATCAAACATTAAGTATAACACGTTGGTGCTTACTGGCTATGTGGCTGGATTAAACATTAAGTATAACACGTTGGTGCTTACTGGCTATGTGGATGGATTAAACATTAAGTATAACACGTTGGTGCTTACTGGCTATGTGGATGGATTAAACATTAAGTATAACATGTTGGTGCTTACTGGCTATGTGGCTGGATTAAACATTAAGTATAACACGTTGGTGCTTACTGGCTATGTGGCTGGATTAAACATTAAGTATAACATGTTGGTGTGTACAGGCTGTGTGGCTGGATTAAACATTAAGTATAACACGTTGGTGTGTACAGGCTGTGTGGCTGGATTAAACATTAAGTATAACACGTCGGTGCTTACTTGCTATGTGGCTGGATTAAACATTAAGTATAACACGCTCGTGCTTACTGGCTATGTGGCTGGATTAAACATTAAGTATAACACTTTGGTGCGTACTGGATATGTGGCTGGATTAAACATGAAGTATAACACGTTGGTGCTTACTGGCTGCGTGGCTGGATTAAACATTAAGTATAACACGTCGGTGCTTACTTGCTGTGTGGCTGGATTAAACATTAAGTATAACACGTTGGTGCTTACTGGCTATGTGGCTGGCTTGTTCTTTGGTGAGAGTTCCGGCACCGCCCTCCCGCCACATGCCGAGTGTCAGCACGGCCAAGAAAGCGCACGTCAGCCTCAAATGGAACATCTCTTTGCTTCACTATGAACATGAAACCAAAAACACGTTTCCTTGCCAGATTATCTCTTGTCAGGACTTGATCTTCGGGAGGCAGACGTCCCTTCTCCAGCGTACACGAGGTTATTTACGTGGTACTGAAAATCTTGGAGGTTGGCAGACGGCAAACTTTCAATCTATTGTCACCATAGCATTGCAAAATCTCATTAACTTCTGACGTCTGTATTTATGTAACCTTTATCGCGCCGTGTTGTCGAGCACATAACGAGGTAAATTATGTCGCCTCCCGGAGTGCATCGGTCAAATCACATCAACATTCCGGCAAAATACAAGTGTCTGTAAGAAGGTCAACGAACTCTGTGTAAGAAGACCAATGCACTCTGTGTAAGAAGGTCATTGCACTCTGAGAAAGATGGTCATTACACTCTGTGTAAGAAGACCAATGTACTCTGTGTAAGAAGACCAATATACTCTGTGTATGAAGGCCAATGCACTCTGTGTAAGAAGGCAGAGCGCAGTCTAAGGCGGATGGCTCTGCCAGTCGAACCTCTGCTGAAGTCACGCCTTCGCTGCCTTGGTGTCCTGAAGACGCGAGGCAGGTACAGAGGGAAAAGAGCTGGTAGGAATCTACAGAGACCCATAAATACTATTGTCGAAAATAGGCATGTAAAGCCGTCACTTGACTTCATATGCAAATCCCGATGTTGTGGTATTCAATCCCACCGTGATGCCATCAACATCAGTGCTCGTAAACAGCACCTGCGTCCCATTACGTGTGATTACGTCAAGACTTCGGAACCTCGAAGTATGCCAGGAAGTTTGTTGACGAACACTCGCTCGCTGGTTAATAAAATGGACGAATTCAGCTTGATCCTCAACTCCAGTGAAGCTCATATTGCCGTTGTCACTGAAACGTGGTTTTCCGAAGATTTGCCGGCAGAGGCCACGTCTATCGAGGGATACAGCGTGTTCCGCAGGGACCGTCCCAACAAGAGAGGCGGAGGGGTGGCCGTTTTTGTCAACAACTCTATAACGGCGAAGCCCCTCAACCTTGTCCCGGCGGGCTTGGAGTGTTTATGGATACAACTGCGACCGCATTGGCTTCCTCGATCCGTGTCGTCCATCGCCCTCTGTGCCGTTTATCACCCTCCAAACTCCTCTCGTGACGACGATCTTCTGGATTTCCTGTCGGATTCCATTGACGACGTCCGCAGACAGTACCCAGGCGTTGGTGTTGTTGTCCTTGGCGACCTTAATCGCCTGGATGTAAGTGCCATCTGTTCTGAACACTCCTTGAAGCCTGTAGTAACTGTTCCTACTCGAGAAGATGCCGTCCTAGACTAAGTCCTCGCCAGCGACGCCCTTACACAATGCTACCAACCGCCAACAGCGGACCCTCCTGTAGGCGCCAGCGATCACAACGTCGTGATTTGGTCCAGTAAGTCACCTTCTTCTATGCAGAACAAGATGGTCAAGAAGATCGTCAGACCCTTACGACAGTCGGACTTACGGTCGTTTGGATCGTGGATCACTGAGCACCACTGGGGAGAGGTTTATAGCGCGATCAGTGCAACGGACAAGTGTTCAGCCTTCTACACCACACTGTGCAGTGCGATAAAGATTCTACCAGAAAGAGATCAAAGGTCTTAAAAAAGCCGATCCAAAGAAGTGGTATCAGGCTATTTAAGACATGTGTAACATGAGTAAAGGACAGTTGAACATTGACATCCCAGGTGTCTCCCCGTCATCAACTGTAGACGTGGCCAACGCCATCAATTCTCACCTCGCTGCGGCGCCACAGAAGCACGCGCCGCTTCGACTTGAGGACCTGCCAGCTTATCTTCCTTCACCTGCTCCACCCCCGGTAGTCTCAGTCTGGGACATGTGGAACAGACTAAGGAATGTTAAGATTGGCAAAGCTACAGGCCCTGATGGCATCTCGCCAAGGATTATTAGGGAAGTCTCCTTTGAACTGTCACAGCCTTTATGTGACGTGATGAACACCTCTCTGTGTCAAGGTGAAGTACCGGACATGTTCAAGGACGCTGATGTTGCACACATTCCAAAGGAAATGCCACCGCGACTAGAGAAGTTGAGACCAATCTCTCCAACACCTATCTTTGCCAAAGTGCGTGAAGAAATCGTCCGTGACTGGTGCATGCAGGATATCCTTCCTAACCTGGACCCCCGACAGTTCGGTTCCCTCCATGGTTGCTCAACAGTACATTACCAGACTCGTCTCGTACACAACATCCTTGAGGCATCAGACAGACCAGGCTACGTGACAACACTTGTTCTTACTGACTTCTCCCGAGCGTTTGACTATGTCCACCACCAGACTGCCATCTCCAAGTTACTTGACCTTGGTGTCCGCCCGTCCATCGTACCCTGGGTGAGCAGTTTCCTGTCAGGGCGGCGCCAGCGTGTGAGATACCAGGGAACAGTCGCGGACTGGCAAACTCTGACGCGTGGTGTGCCTCAGGGAACAAAGTTAGTGTTTCACCCGTCGGTGGTTCTTCTATAGATTCAGGCAGAGACTGTAGATGCTGCTAAACCATCTATTCATTAAGTGTTAGTAGAGTACAGTTCTGCGTGTGTGCTCAATCCAGTGTCCGGTAGGAAAGAGATCGAATGTCCTTCAAGGGTTGCTGTCTGAGCACATCCTGCTTAATTGGCATATGTTGGACTAGTCTAAGTTCACAGAGATTGTAGGGGTGTTAACGGCTATCTTACTTCTTGTAACAGTTAGGACCACTAGTTTTTCTAGCCCTGGTTAATGACGCCCTCCCAAGTCACGAAACGTCTTCAGATGGGTATTTTGATCTTCATTTGGTCTTCAGAATATATTTTGGTCTTCAGAAGTATGTTGATGACATGTCTGTTTCCGAATCACGACATGTGTCTGCAACACCAAGGATTCAGGAAGACATCAATGGCTTGACACGTTGGGCAGATACCAACTTCATATCCCTGAACCCGTCTAAGTGCATGGTGATGGTGTTTTGCTGTATGAGAAATCCTCCACCACCGCCAGCAATCACTGTTGGGCCAACCCAACTAGAGGTTGTCCAGGCAGCACGCATCCTGGGACTTATCCTCCAGAACAACCTCAAATGGACTCAACATGTAACCACAATCGTCACCAAAGGGAGTAAGAGACTCTATATGATACGAAACCTAAAGAAACACGGACTGGACATAAGTGACCTTGTACTCGTCTACATCGGTTTCGTGCGGCCTCTTCTTGAGTACGCATGTGTCGTCTGGCACCCCGGACTTACCAGAGATTTATCATCGAAAGTTGAACGTGTGCAGAAGAGGGCTCTGAGGATTATACTTGGACCGGAGTACGTCACTTACGACAGTGCACTGGACACTTCGGGTCTTTGTCGACTGGACTCTAGAAGGGACAATCTATGCCGACGGTTTGCACGAACTCTTGTCAACTCTGAAAAATTCAGTAATTGGCTTCCATGTAGACGATGGGACACCCATGATAGGTCACTAAGAAACAAAGACAAACTGCTCGTTTTGCTAATAGCACATTACCGTACTGTGTAAAGCTCCTGAATCAAGACGGGTAATTTGTGAACAGTAGTGAATCTTTCTTTGTGTAATAACTGACCAGTTATTGTAAATAAGTAGATGTTATTTTGTCACTCGATCCTTTTAATTGTGTTTACTAGTTAGAGGTTGAAATACTGACTGTAAAAAAACAATTCAGCCTTTTGTAAATGTGCTGCAATAGTTTTTAATGTCAATGGCAATAAACCATTCTCTCTCTCTCATATTTTGTAAGCTTGAAATATAAAATGGTTGTCATGTAAATATCTGGTACATTATTACGAGAAAAATACATGCACGTAATGAACAACACGAAACACAATCTGTTCATTGATTAATGTTTAATTGTTTTTCACAGTTGAAAAGACACTTCCATACAAAGGCAGAAAAGTAAAGTTCCTGGCTGCAAAATAATCCATACATGATATTGTACATCCGTCATCGCTATAGTTTATTCTGTTACCTCGAAGAACAAACAGGATAAGAACAATTAGATTCTGTATTGGATAGGACAGGCTTAACAACACCAACAGTAATAACACAAAATAGTAGCTTGGAACCAGATAAAACAGGAATGACCTCACAGCAGAGTCAGGATTAGCGCGCGGAAGGAGCGGAAGGAAACGGCCGTGCTAATCTTGGCTTCAATATTGATATGACATCCCCAAACTTCAATTATTGCATAGCCCAAACAAGACTGATACTACATGTTGTGCTAGCATGTAGTTAGAGTTATGCTAGCATGTAGTTAGAGTTATGCTAGCATGTAGTTGGCGTTGTGCTAGCATGTAGTTAGAGTTCAAATGGTTCAGTCCCAGGCAAACCAAGGAAACTCCCTGCCTAACTGCTAGCACTGAACTCAACAGAAGGAAAACAAGGTACAAATAACACAGAAGCAGATTCTGGTCAACTGCAGCTTGTGAAAAGGTTCTCAGGCCCTTTACATGGTGGGGGAAAATGGAGACTTTTTAGTACTTCAGGGGACAAACCAAATCATTACTATGGCAACATAGACCCGTTGCTATGACGAAGTGATATTTCTGGAATTGTGAAAAGTTCTGTGCCCCAAGTTTTCAGTCGCCCATCAGGGTTGTGAGTGCTTACAGCCTGAATGGCTATAGAAGTATTATTTCTACTCTAATTGTTATGGTTTGCTCTAAGCCCTGCAAAACAAAAATACTGATGAACCTTGGCAAAAAATACAATTTTTCGGTTCCAAAAAACTTTAAGGCCACACTGAGACATTTATACACATCCTAAACCTATTTCAGTCCTTTTGATGTACTTCTTAACTATTTTCTTAAACTGACATGAGCTATATACATTCTCCTGACGTGGGCAGAGTCTTTGGTGCATCATGAGCTGATTCGGCCACACCAAGTCTTCTACTTGGTTCTAGGATAAATCAAGGTGAAAACTCAGACATCAGGAGAACTGAGAGAGGGCAGGAAAACTTGGAGACTATGTTCACTCCATCAAACCACACCAGTTCAAAGTTCCTGTTGTTTTTCCAGTTCAGTTCGGTTTGTAAGAATCAAGAACCAAATTAGATTGGTGTGGCCTTCTGTAGAAAAAACAACTTTAAGTACAGCAGGGTGATTTGTTGTCCACCCGTGAATAGCAAGTTCTTAAATCAACCGCACCAGAAATAAATACAAAGAGAGCTGACATGTTTACATACTCCATTATTTACAACTCCATTGTTAAGGGTTTTCAAGAAAAGTGACAAGTGTGTAACTTCTTGTGTCAGCATTTCCAATCCTTCCAGCAATAGTTTCAAAAGTACTCCTGCTAAACGCTGCCATGACTACATGGGAAATCAGTTCTGTGTTCTGTGCAGCATGCCACGCCCCCCACCTCACGATTTTACTGTCATCATTTCATATTCATTAGGCAGTCTGATCGCACAAAAATTATACATAAAACTGTGCAAAATCCAATCCTTACCATAACATTACGCACCAAAGTTCCACCCTTTGCCACTATCAGTAGTTTATACATCATATATCCCTCTGAAACCCTTTTATGCATATTTACAGCCGAACATTGCTTTCTAATTAGCACATTACAAACCCACGAGGCACAGCAACCATTAACACCCCCTCCACTGGAAACCTTTCAGCAACCAAAACTCATCCTGCATCCTCTACTGGTAAATTCTTTCTTTTCCATCAGAGAAGGGTTGTATTTCATTAAAGTCATATATCATACATCATACTAATGAAATTTTGGTTACTGAACAGTCTCCATCCACTGAAACTGGCTCAACAAATAGCATTTCCCTTGTACCTACATCCTGTAACTATCATTACATCAACTTGACTTTCCATAACTTTGAAATAACACAAGCTGTACATGTAGAAGTTTAGAAAAAGTAACATTGTAAGACATCAAGGAAAGGGAATCAGGAAAGCAAGTTCATTTTTCTGTCATAACAAAACTACTTCTTATAGCAAATTTTTAGGGCAGAATTTTCTTTCCAGCAGCACACCATTGATGTACTGGCCAATCACATGAACCAGTTTCACAGATCACCAACATGATTGGTCAATTTAAATCATAACTGAGCCAAAATTAATACGAAACATTAATTCCTATCTGTACAACTTGCAACAGATTCCCATTCTGTAGAATGGGACATTGTTGCAAATAAAATTCATACCAGTACGTGTAGGAATGTTGGTTACATACAACAGATCAAAGCTGCACCTGTTCTGCCTAACATGCAAACATTTGCAGCAATCAATTCAAACATGGACTGCGACAGTCATTAAGAAGTTCTGTTACTTGCTATCCTCAAAGTTTCAACTTGTTCATATCAATAGTAATTGTTGCTTTTTATATGTAACAATAATTGTCATCATAAAAATTTCAAGGAAACAATAACTAAAAATGTATACTTCAGCTAAATTTCTTCCTTGAAATGTAACACTATGTGGACAGATAGCACTTTTCTTATTTGATACAAATATAATATTCTGTACATGTCAAGTATAGATGTGCTTGGCCCTACAGCACATGTAAAGAGTTCTAGTTGTGCTTGGCCCTCCAGCACATGTAAGAGTTCTAGTTGTGCTTGACACTCCTGCACATGTAAGAGTTCTAGTTGTGCTTGGCCCTCCTGTACATACATGTATAAAGTTCTAGTTGTGCTTTGCCCTCCTGTACATGTAAAAGGTTCTAGTTGTGCTTGGCCCTCCTGCCCTTGGTGTAACCGACCCACCTCCTGAGGGTGGCTGCCAGGGCTGGGTCGGGGTCGATGGACACCAGGAGTTGCAGCAGGTTGACGTGGGTCGTGTGGTAGTCCCAGCGGGCGATGTTGGGGGCGATGCCCAGCATGAAGTGTCTTAAGTCGTACACGGTGCCGGCGCCCGTGTCGTACAGAGGCATCATGACCTTCAGCGACCGCATCCCCTCCTCAAACAGCTCGGCAGCCTCCCGGCCTTCCTGCGCGGGCGCGGTCTCCTTCAGGTCGTACAGACCAATCAGAGAGTAGATGAAGCCGTTCAGCACGAAGGAGCTTGGCGTGGTGGGGTACTCCTCGTACCAGCGGTGCTTGTTCATGAACACGGCCAGAACGCCTCCGCTCTCGGACGGCACGCGGAACGGCTTGGTTCCCCTGAGCGCGGCATCCAGGTAGCGCCTGTCTCTAGTCCTGAGGAACGCCCGTGTGAGCGTGGACATGGCCTGGCCCTGCGCCATGGCCGAGTACCAGCCCGGCGGCAACTCCTGCATCCCGTCAACAAGCTTACGGATCACATTTATCGGCCAGCCGCCACGGTCGTCCTGGTTACGGACAAACCAATCAGCAGCGTCGAAGAACTGCGGGATGTGCGAGGAGGTTGCCATGGTGATGTTGCTGATCCGCCCCTTGCCCTGGAGGACGACCTTTGACACCCTTTTGATGGTGATTTTTGTCTTCTTGACAGATTTGGAGTTGGAGAGGCCGACACCCTTCCTGAGGTCGCAGAGCAGGTCGCGGGTGACCAGGCTCCAGTCTGTGCGGGGCCCGAGGCCGTAGTAGATGCTGGTTCCGCGGGCAGAGATGAGCTGCTGACCCGAGGTGTAGTGTAGGATGTACTGCTTCTTGTAGGAGGTGTCCACCACCACAGACACGTTGGACAGGACCGGCGAGGGCAGGAACTTGATGTGGAAGGACAGGATCTGGTCCGAGCTGGCTCCTAACATCAGGATGGGCCCGGAGCCGGGGGGAAGGGCGTCTGAAAACATAGAGATATGGCTCAGTAAGGCTACATGTATGCGCCTAACCCTAACCCTAACCCTAACATCAGGGTGGGCCCGGAGCCGGGGGGAAGGGCATCTGAAAAACAGATACAGCTCAGTAAGGCTACAGGTATGCGCCTAACCCTAACCCTAACCCTAACATCAGGGTGGGCCCAGAGCCGACCGGAAGCGTGTCTAAAAAACAAACATAGTTCATGATCAGTATGGTTTACATGGACCAATAGCACCCAACCCTAACATCAGGGTGGGGCGTCTGAAAACAAACAAACAAACAAACACACACACAGATACAGCTGAGTATGGTACAGCTCAACAATGAAATTTTGTTTCTTTGCTTTGCATAACTGGTAAGTTGCCTCTGAGCACAACATACCGGCTTTGTACAGTAGCAGGGCTCTAAATACCACCTGCATATGCAGGCTAGTGCAGGTGCTGGAGCTGTGCAGGTATTTCTGATGTCTACCTGCAGTTTTCAGATAAGAGTGGGTGGGTATTGTACAAAGGACAAAAAAAGACAATCATGTTTTTACTGTTGCATATATGAGGTTAACCTTAGCATATTATTCTTTTTTTTTCTATACAACCTAGCTGCAGTACTCCTTCCCCTTGTTAGGGGGCGCTGCTAGTGTTTACTACAGGCAACGTTCAGGACAATGTGGCAAAGTTCAGGATAATGTGGCAAAGTTCAGGATAATGTGGCAAAGTTCAGGATAATGTGGCAAAGTTCAGAATAATGTGGCAAAGTTCAGAATAATGTGGCAAAGTTCAGGATAATGTGGCAAAGTTCAGAATAATGTGGCAAAGTTCAGGATAATGTGGCAAAGAAAGGCCAACAAGCCAGCTGCACACAGCTTACACAGATTCCTATAAATCTGTGTAAAACTCACCCAACTCTGCAGGCAGCAGTCAACTTTCACTGCAGCACATTTTTCACTGACTCGCATGTTACCATGGTTACCATGAAATAAATCTTGACTTTTGCTCTTTTGTTAGATTGTAATAACCATCTTTTCACCACTTGATTTAATAAGAGTCTACAGTCATCAGCTCACCTGTGTTGGACACCTGTGTTGAACACCTGTGTTGAACACCTGTGTTGAACACCTGTGTTGAACACCTGTGCTGAACACCTGTGAATAAGAGTCTATAGTCTCACCTGTGCTGAACACCTGTTAATAAGAGTCTACAGTCTCACCTGTGCTGAACACCTGTATATAAGAGTGTACAGTCTCACCTGTGCTACACACCTGTGAATAAGAGTCTACAGTCTCACCTGTGTTGAACTGTAGGACCCTGCAGCCACAGTCCTTGTCTGTAACCGACTCTAGCTGCACTGGTTTCCCCGGTGACAGTTTCCCCGGCGACAGTTTCCCCGGCACCTCCCATCTGGTCCCCACCCGGCCGTCTCCACGCTCGTACACCGTTACGCGAGGCTCTTTCTCCGTCAGGTTCTTACTGTAGTGGCTCAGGCCGAACTGGGCGATCTGGATCGGGTAGAAGTACGGGTCTGGTCCCCACTGGGTCGACACTGGCACGCCTAAACAAACAAACAAACAAACAAACAAACAAACAACGGTCAGTACTGTAGTGGCTCAGCCCGAACTGGGCGATCTGGATCGGGTAGAAGTACGGGTCGGGTCCCCACTGGGTCGACACTGGCACGCCTAAACAAACAAACAAACAAACAAACAATGGTCAGTACTGTAGTGGCTCAGCCCGAACTGGGCGATCTGGATCGGATAGAAGTACGGGTCGGGTCCCCACTGGGTCGATACGGGCACACCTAAACAAACAAACAAACAAACAAACAAACAACGGTCAGTACTGTAGTGGCTGAGCCCGAACTGGGCGATCTGGATCGGGTAGAAGTACGGGTCTGGCCCCCACTGGGTCGACACGGGCACACCTAAACAAACAAAAGTCAGTAAGTGATGGCACAGGCACACTAACAGAAACACAATGTCAAAGAAATGTTTGTTGTGAAGTGAAGATGTCTGACAACGGACACCATGGGGGGGGGGGGGGGGTTGGGGGGTTGGGACAGGAATGACAAATTTTCCCTTCCGTTTGGCTGATTCTGGCCGTTACTACCCGTCCTCACGGCCGTACCAGTCCCTCTGAAACCAGCTCAGATAAATTTTGCTGCAATGCAAAAAGCAAGTCAGAGTACTTGGAACTAACTTCCTTCCAATGCTGTGACCCCCCAAACGACCTTGAATCAGAGCTTACCTTCCCAAAGTCTGACTTTCATGCTGCTATAAAGTAACATCCTCAGGGAGGCAGCAGACATGCCCACTTTGCTGACTCGTGGGTGACAACAGCCCAGTGGCAGCAATAACAGCCCAGTGGCAGCCATAACAGCCCAGTGGCAGCAATAACAGCCCAGTGGCAGCAATAACAGCCCAGTGGCAGCAATAACAGCCCAGTGGCAGCAATAACAGCCCAGTGGCAGCAATAACAGCCCAGTGGCAGCCGCCAATCCAAAAGCTCGTAACTATGGAGAGGCTTGTCTGAATTCTGAGCAGTCTGCTACAGCATATGAAATGAATAGTGCTCATCTTAACATTGCCATTCACGCATATTTTTTCCTCTTCTTCCTTTTCCTCCATCTGATCCCTTAAGAAAAGTCTTTCTTAATATATTTTTGGAGACTGAAGACTCCTAAGTGAAGGCACTCGTCAGTCTCGCAGGACCATGAGTAGTACTACATAGACTCCTACTCGTACCTATTAAAAACTTGCACTTTTACCTCCATAAAATACAGCTGAGTCTGTCTGTGCACAACAGCAGAGACCCTCAGCGAGTTACAAAACTGAGAAGCACCCATTTCTTCATCATTCCAGAAATCTTTGTAATCCACAAAGTATGAGTTACAAGGAAAGACCCCATTTTCACCATAAAACATAAATCTAAAACACAGTGGATCCGAAAAGAGGGATATGGTAGGATATCCAATAGAATCATGTCCCAGATATTCTCTCTATGGCTGTAATACTGGGCAGTAAAACATACGTGACATAAGCAAGATCCAAAGGACTATGATTCCATGTGTTTCCCTCGTAAACTTAGACACAATAAAATCGTCATCTCAAACTTGAGCTGTTTGTAAAGCTGTGCTCTGCAATTTTACTTTAGCACATCATTATCAATAAAATTTCATGCCTGTGTACAATGGACTAAGCTGTTGATGCATGTATTTTAGCAGCATGAACTAAAGTCAGATCACCATGACCTAACCTGGGGACTCTTCTACCCCCACCCCCCAGTCTGTTGTCTCCCCCTCCCAGTATATACTCCCCAGTATGTCGTTTCCCCCCTACCTGCACATGTCTATTACAGTATTGTTCCTTGCAGTAAAAACTGACTCATTCTCCTGTTCCTGTTTGGTTTTGTCATAGATAACATGAAAACTGAGGATTTCATTGCCTTTGCCTGAGCAACTATTTAGATTAAAAGCTGCACAAACAGGCTGAAACCCTTGGACCTCCCCTGGATGGTTCATTTCCATGTACGAGGCACACTGCCATATAACCCGGCCTGCCACATCAAGTTGGATGGATGATTTACAATTCTGATTGAAGGTTGTGTAACTGTTACTTTGCTTTGTTAAGTGTTCCTTAATAATTCTCTTACCGACCTGATTTAGCTTCATACTGCTGGATCCGGATTGTTCCTCAATAACTCCCATAGTTAGACTTGTCTGTGCTGCACATTATAATCTATATTTGTACAGCAGCGCAGCTAATATATGTAATGTATTGTTCAGGATTCCTATATGTCATGCCTTTAACAACATTGCGTACTCCGGTAGTTAGACTTGTCTGTGCCTTATATAACATTGGATACTCCAGTAGTTAGACTTGTTTGTGCCTTATATAACAACATTGGGTACTCCAGTAGTTAGGCTTGTTTATGCCTTATATAACAACATTGGGTACTCCGGTAGTTAGACTTGTCTGTGCCTTATATAACATTGGATACTCCAGTAGTTAGACTTGTTTGTGCCTTATATAACAACATTGGGTACTCCAGTAGTTAGGCTTGTTTGTGCCTTATATAACAACATTGGGTACTCCTGGACCAGTAGTTAGGCTTGTTTGTGCCTTATATAACAACATTGGATACTCCGGTGGTTAGGCTTGTTTGTGCCCTATATAACAACATTGGATACTCCAGTAGTTAGGCTTGTTTTTGCTGCACGAAGCTGAATGTTAAGACTTATATTTGACCAGCATCAGGTAAATATTTCATGTGAAGCGAATGTTAAACAATTACTGTAATTGCAGGTAAGAAACATGAAAGGGACATTACGCTGCCGGTTTACGACCAACAGGCAATCTGGTTTACAGGTTCGGTCGCCGTTTTTACGGGCAGGCATCATCAACTTTCCCGCATAAAACGGTAATGCACGTCCGTGGTAACAACCAATAAAACCCTGCATGACTGTATGGGTGGGTAAGTTCTCATCGTGGTCACAGAAACAATGATTCCTGGAGCCAAGTGCTCTCTGCTGCTCACAGACACCTAAAAACTTAACCTTGGCAAACATTTGTCTGACATCCGAGAGTTCGGGAACTACATAACGATGACTTCCCAATCCGAGTATTCTGGAGTTATGTTCACAGTCATACAAACACACACATTTGAGAACTTCACCTTGGTGATGGTAACAACGATTTATCTGACAGCCGACTGGTTGGCATGGCAACCAAACATGTCTCCGCCGCCTCCCGCCTCCCATCAGATCCGCAGACGGAGCACAAAGTGACCTTTCGGAGACAAACCCTGGAGGAAACCTTCAATCTTCAAGCAATCATAATATATTGGGCTACACCAGTTCTATTTTTTGTTTTTCAGGCATTTTAAAAACAATTTCATCAGGAGACCATAACAGATATTTCAAACATGAGCTGAAAGTAAAACTGTACATTGGTAGACTTTCTTCTTAGCCTGATCTGAGGTTAATAGTCAACATTTATCTGTAAAAAATCCCAGAAGCAACAAATAAAATTGATGTGGCTAAATCATCAGCTCCTGGAAATTTATGAGAAGTTAACATTCCAGTGACAGGACTGTTTCTGTGAGCGAGAGAGAGTAAAATTCCGAGCCAACTCCCGTGTGGCTGGCAGATCCCCCAGCTTATGCTTCCTCAGGAGAGACTGAAGCAGGTAATGATGGGGGGACGGGCGGCGATAATGACGGGAATGGGCAGCAATTAAAGTGCTGTTTGTTAGCAGATAACAGCCGCTCCTTCCTGCAGCCCTGACTGAACATCGGGGTGACACTTGGAGATGGGAAGAATAATTTCTCAGCCCGCCGGCATCGCACCCATCTCGCCTCTCCGTCGCATCGCACCCATCTCGCCTCTCCGACTCAGGGAGCTGCTAAAAGCACTTACGAGCCAGAGATGGCATCCCGGCTTAGCGGATAAAGGAATCCTTTAAAAATGCATAACGCCGTGTCATAAAGCAGAATGCAGCGACTGTTCTCCGAATCCCGGCTTTCCCCGCGCTGACACGTAATATCCCCGAATCCCAGCTTTCCCGGCGCTGACACGTAATATCCTCCAGCCTTTCCTGTCGGTTTGTTGTAGGTCATGTTTTATGGATGGAGCCATGACGGGCTGGCTGGGGATGCCTCCGGAACATGAATATTCTCATGTTGCAACATGCACGCTCATGGCCAGGAACATGCATATTCTCATGTTGCAACATGTATTTTTTGGGGTTGAATTGATAAAACTGTTTACATTTAAATTTGCAAAATGGATAAGCTACTTGTTTGGTTTAGTGATTTACAAAATGAGATTAATTGTCATTATAACATATAACTATATTTGAAGGTTGATCAGAATGGATCTGGTAAAATCAGCTCAGGACAACGATATCCTTTCTTCCTTCCTCACTTGTTGGTTCAACATAAACTGCAGGGATGGACAACTTTTCTAAAATTCACTAGTCCTATCGGGCAAGCGAATGAAAAAAATTAGCTGTCCAAAAGAACTTTTCCCAACCCCGTCTTCACCATGTCCTCTGGCTAATTAACAACTACACACAAACGACAGATTTCAGACAAGAATCTAAACTGGAGCAGAATGACAAATAAACACCTTTGGTACTGAATATAGTTAACCTGTAACTTCCATTTCCAATACAGGAAATATGGGACTTACCCAGATGTTTGACTGATCGGTTCCAGTCTTTGCTAAGGAATGGTGTTGGAAATTACTGTTTAACTTCATCTAGAATGATTTCTACTGACATAGATGAACTTTCAAATCAACCACCTTGGCTGGTGTACCTTCCAGTTTGTAGGGTTAGAGATCAAAGCAAAAAGGCTTTTTTTACCTTTGACCCCGCTGTAAGGCCATTTTACCTTTGGCCCCGCTGATGGCCTTGACATGGTCACTGATCTCCATGTTGTAAGGTCAGGGGTCAAAGGTTACAGTGTAAGAAAGAATAATGTAAGTAAGACTAATGTTTACCTTCGACCCCGCTGATGGCCTTGACCCTGTCCCTGATCTCCACATTGTAGTTCTCGAATGACATGAAGATGCCGGCGGGCGTGTACGGGCCGCGCGGCTGGTATATCCGGGAGTAGCTGTGCTGCCACTCGAACCTGTCGTACCCGTCGTACTCCGCGATGTGCCCGGAAACCTCGAAGTACTTCTCCAGGAAGCTGAAGGGCAGGTAGACTTCATCGTTCTCGCGCCGGCACTCGATGCTGTACTCCTCATTAATCAGGCACTCGATGGGCTGGTACTTGTGCCGCCCGCCCGCCAGCGCGTTGCCGCCCGCCAGCGCGTTGCCGCCCGCCAGCGCGTTGCCGCCCGCCAGCGCGTTGCCGCCCGCCAGGTTCCCGGCCAGCTGCCCGCTATCCGCCGTCAGGATGCTCAGGTGGTGCGGCGGCGCCTTCACGGCCCGGGCAGCTCCTCCGCCGCGGGCCTGTCGTTATCGTAGTAGTCTCTGTCGCCGCGGGCCAGCGGGGCGCGGGCCTGGCTCTCCTCGGGGCACTGCCGACTCCAGAACGTCACGCTGAGACCGCAGAAGATGAACGTCACCAGCCATAGCGCCTTGAAGTTGGTCCGCGAGCTGATCAGTCTCATGACTCACACATCAGACCTGTAAACAAACAAACAAACAAACATAAATAAACATCACCAGCCAGCCAGCGTCAAGTCAGATTCCAAAACACACCACAACATGCCATGTGGAGTCAGTACCTTCCTGGTCCGTTGTATGATGTGCATCCAACAGTAACTCCCCTCTGAACCCATGGATAGAGACACACTACTTTATTTCAACATCACGACAGCCAGGAATAATTTCCCCTGAACCTTTGACTTGACTGCACCTTAGCAAATCTACTGTTCTGCAACCAAAGAGGCAATAAAACTGCAGTCAGTAATATTGTAATATCCATTATTAACTTTGGGGCAGAGCGATCAAATGAAGGCCTGACCAAGCCTAATCATATTTCCATGTTCCCAGGCTTGTGAGTTCTATAATTGCCCAGATCAAATTTTCCCAACCTGCCCTGCTGGCCCCTTCCCTATCCAGCCTTGGGCAGCTGCCAAGAACTGCCACATTGTGAGATGTAGCAACAAAATACAGAAAATGTTACAAACCCATGAGAACTGCCACATTGTGGGGTGTAGCAACAAAATACAGAAAATGTTACAAACCCATGAGAACTGCCACAATTGTGAGATGTAGCAACAAATACAGAAAATGTTAGAAAACCCATGAGAACTGCCACATTGTGGGGTGTAGCAACAAAATACAGAAAATGTTACAAACCCATGAGAACTGCCACATTGTGGGGTGTAGCAACAAAATACAGAAAATGTTACAAACCCATGAGAACTGCCACATTGTGAGATGTAGCAACAAAATACAGAAAATGTTACAAACCCATGAGAACTGCCACATTGTGGGGTGTAGCAACAAAATACAGAAAATGTTACAAACCCATGAGAACTGCCACATTGTGGGGTTGTAGCAACAAAATACAGAAAATGTTACAAACCCATGAGAACTGCCACATTGTGAGATGTAGCAACATGTAACGGAAAGCCTCTACATTGTAGTATAATGTTTGAAATGTACGAAATCAACCTCAAGAGTACAGTTATCCTTTGACATATCCCAGACTGATGTGATGCAACAACACTACACTGACAGTACGCTTGACCGGAAGGGGAGGGAAGTGTATGTGTGGGAGGGGTGGAAGCCAGAAGTGTGGGAGGGAAAGTGTATGTGTGGGAGGGGTGGAAGCCAAAAGGATGGGGAGGGAAAGTGTATGTGTGGGAGGGGTGGAAGCCAGAAGGAAGGGGAGGGAAAGTGTATGTGGGGGAGGGAAAGCGTATGTGTGGGAGGGGTGTAAGCCAGAAGTGGGGGAGGGAAAGTGTATGTGTGGGAGGGGTGGAAGCCAGAAGGAAGGGGAGGGAAAGTGTATGTGTGGGAGGGGTGGAAGCCAAAAGGAAGGGGAGGGAAAGTGTATGTGTGGGAGGGGTGGAAGCCAGAAGGAAGGGGAGGGAAAGTGTATGTGGGGGAGGGAAAGCGTATGTGTGGGAGGGGTGTAAGCCAGAAGTGGGGGAGGGAAAGTGTATGTGTGGGAGGGGTGGAAGCCAGAAGGAAGGGGAGGGAAAGTGTATGTGTGGGGGGGGGTGGAAGCCAAAAGGAAGGGGAGGGAAAGTGTATGTGTGGATGGGTGGAAGCCAAAAGAAAGGGGAGGGAAAGTGTATGTGTGGGAGGGGTGGAAGCCAAAAGAAAGGGGAGGGAAAGTGTATGTGTGGGAGGGTGGAAGCCAGAAGGAAGGGGAGGGAAAGTGTATGTGTGGGAGAGGTGGAAGTAACTCAATGTCAATGATTAGAGAAAATATAGTCCCAAGTTTGGACACTGGTCAGTAGGGGTTGGAGAGTGCAGTGACATTATAGGAGGCAGTATGGAGGGTGGCTGCTGTTTCTGTCCTCAGAAGTCATTACTAAGTGATAGATCATTCTGCACTGGGAGGTAACTGCAGCCTTGGATGGAGCAGAGTAGGGAGGGTGTTAGGTCATTAACAAGTCATTATGAAGTGATTAAGTCATTATAGAGGGATTAATTCATTATAGAGTGATTAGGTCTTTGGAAGTGATCTGGTGATAAACTTGTTTATTGACTGGTTAGAAAACCGTGGTCTTGAAAAGACATGGGCAGTTCAAATTGAAAGTATAAGTATTAGTTAATAACTGAATAACCTACAAATCAAAGATTTATACAACAACATGACAGAAAAACAAATTCTCCAGGGAGGCACTTTCTATAAAGTAACATTTGAAACTTTTAGGTAACATATTTTAGATTTCCCTCATACTACTGTATCATAGCCCATTGTGCTTATGAGGATCTGGCTGAAATTTGACAGACATGTGAGACATGTATGTATGTATGTGAGACATGTATGTATGTATGTATGTATGTATGTATGTGAGACATGTATGTATGTATGTATGTATGTGAGACATGTATGTATGTATGTACGTATGAGAGACATGTATGTATGTATGTACGTATGTGAGACATGTATGTATGTATGTGAAACATGTATGTATGTATGTATATAGGTGAGACAGTATGTATGTATGTATGTATGTGAGACATGTATGTATGTATGTATGTATGTATGTATGTATGTATGTGAGACATGTATGTATGTATGTATGTATGTGAGACAATTGTATGTATGTATGTATGTGAGACATGTATGTATGTATGTGAGACATGTATGTATGTATGTATGTATGTGAGACATGTATGTATGTATGTATGTATGTGAGACATAATATGTGAGACATGTATGTATGTATGTGAGACATGTAAGTATGTATGTGAGACATGTATGTATGTATGTATGTGAGACATGTTTGTATGTATGTGAGACATGTATGTATGTATGTATGTATGTGAGACATGTATGTATGTATGTGAGACATGTATGTATGTATGTATGTGAGACATGTATGTATGTATGTGAGACATGTATGTATGTATGTGATGTGAGACATGTATGTATGTATGTGAGACATGTATGTATGTATGTATGTGAGACATGTATGTATGTATGTATGTATGTGAGACATGTATGTATGCATGTCTGTGAGACATGTATGTATGTATGTGAGACATGTATGTATGTATGTATGTATGTATGTGAGACATGTATGTATGTATGTGAGACATGTATGTATGTATGTATGTGAGACATGTATGTATGTATGTGAGACATGTATGTATGTATGTATGTATGTATGTGAGACATGTATGTATGTATGTGAGACATGTATGTATGTATGTGAGACATGTATGTATGTATGTGAGACATGTATGTATGTATGTGAGACATGTATGTATGTATGTATGTGAGGTATGTATGTATGTGAGACATGTATGTATGTATGTGAGACATGTATGTATGTGAGACATGTATGTATGTGAGACATGTATGTATGTATGTGAGACATGTATGTATGTATGTGAGACATGTATGTATGTATGTATGTGAGACATGTATGTATGTATGTATGTGAGACATGTATGTATGTATGTGAGACATGTATGTATGTATGTGAGACATGTATGTATGTATGTGAGACATGTATGTATGTATGTGAGACATGTATGTATGTATGTATGTGAGGTATGTATGTATGTGAGACATGTATGTATGTATGTGAGACATGTATGTATGTGAGACATGTATGTATGTGAGACATGTATGTATGTATGTGAGACATGTATGTATGTATGTGAGACATGTATGTATGTATGTATGTGAGACATGTATGTATGTATGTATGTGAGACATGTATGTGTGTATGTGAGACATGTATGTATGTATGTGAGACATGTATGTATGTATGTATGTATGTGAGACATGTATGTATGTATGTATGTATGTGAGACATGTATGTATGTATGTATGTGAGACATGTATGTATGTATGTATGTGAGACATGTATGTATGTGAGACATGTATGTATGTATGTGAGACGTGTATGTATGTGAGACATGTATGTATGTGAGACATGTATGTATGTATGTGAGACATGTATGTATGTATGTATGTGAGATGTATGTATGTATGTATGTGAGACATGTATGTGTGTATGTGAGACATGTATGTATGTATGTGAGACATGTATGTATGTATGTATGTATGTGAGACATGTATGTATGTATGTATATATGTGAGACATGTATGTATGTATGTATGTATGTATGTATGTGAGACATGTATGTATGTATGTATGTATGTGAGACATGTATGTATGTATGTGAGACATGTATGTATGTATGTATGTGAGACATGTATGTATGTATGTATGTGAGACATGTATGTGTATGTAGTGAGACATGTATGTATGTATGTGAGACATGTGTATGTATGTATGTATGTGAGACATGTATGTATGTATGTATGTATGTGAGACATGTATGTATGTATGTATGTGAGACATGTATGTATGTGAGACATGTATGTATGTATGTGAGACATGTATGTATGTATGTGAGACATGTATGTATGTGAGACATGTATGTATGTATGTGAGACATGTATGTATGTATGTGAGACATGTATGTATGTATGTATGTGAGACATGTATGTATGTATGTATGTGAGACATGTATGTGTGTATGTGAGACATGTATATGTATGTGAGACATGTATGTATGTATGTATGTATGTGAGACATGTATGTATGTATGTATATATGTGAGACATGTATGTATGTATGTATGTATGTATGTATGTGAGACATGTATGTATGTATGTGAGACATGTATGTATTTGAGGCTGTCGATAACCACAGACAGGATCTGGCATGGCCTAATGCAGAGGCAAATGTGACCCAGACAACTTCTTACTGCTCATTAAAGGCAGTGTCCTGAAAATGGAGCCACTTTCCCCAGGGCAGAGATACTCAGATAACAGTGTCCCAGGGCAGAGATAGTGATTGTGGCAGTAATGAACTGATAATGACTGAATAATCCACCAGTATCAGGGGCCAGCTATGGGCTTGAGAAGGCAGACTTCACCCCCTTACCCACACTGCTTTGTGATCCTCCTGAGTAAATGAACTGATAATTACTGGATCATTAGGTAAGCCTCAGTGTTGGGGATAGCTATGGCAGTATGGGCATCAGAGAAGGCAGACACACAAACTAGTAAGCTCCCAAAGCTTTCTGGCTTGAAAACTGCCCTGCCCAAACACATCAATGCTTTACATCCATGAGAAATGCTGCGAGCCATGCCAAAGCCAATACCTGGTCTGCAACAGCGACACATTTCCAGCACAATCAGCCTTCGAAATTTCCCCGATACGATGAAATTACCAATAATGTCAGCTTGACCCGACTCAAAGTGAAGCTCACATTCGACGGCTCATTTCGTCGATACAACAACTCGTTATTTCTCCATCAATATCGATCCATGTCCTCACTGGAAACTCTAGTACTGACTGTGCCGCTTAAACTCTGGGGCTGTACTGGGTCCTGTACTAATAGTAATACCTGCATAATATTCCAGATATATTCCCCACTACATGTATATACCTATAATTATACCTGTATATACAGGAGATAGTCCTCAGTATAACCTGACAGAAATAATATACAGAATTATATCATACAATATAATGTACTAATATCTGTGTACAGGAGATATTTCCATTATTGGGCAGTACCTGCATAATATACAGAAGACATTTCCAGGCCAGTATCAGGCAGTACCTGTTTTTACCTGTACTAACATCTCAAGTATCGGGCGGTACCTGTACTAACATCTCCAGTATCGGGGGTACCTGTACTAACATCTCCAGTATCGGGGGTACCTGTACTAACATCTCCAGTATCGGGCGGTACCTGTACTAACATCTCCAGTATACCTGTACTAACATCTCCAGTATCGGGCGGCGGTACCTGTACTAACATCCAGTATCGGGGGTACCTGTACTAACATCTCCAGTATCGGGGGTACCTGTACTAACATCTCCAGTATCGGGCGGTACCTGTACTAACATCTCCAGTATCGGGGGTACCTGTACTAACATCTCCAGTATCGGAGGTACCTGTACTAACATCTCCAGTATACCTGTACTAACATCTCCAGTATCGGGGTACCTGTACTAACATCTCCAGTATCGGGCGATACCTGTACTAACATCTCCAGTATCGGGGGTACCTGTACTAACATCTCCAGTATCGGAGGTACCTGTACTAACATCTCCAGTATCGGGGTACCTGTACTAACATCTCCAGTATACCTGTACTAACATCTCCAGTATACCTGTACTAACATCTCCAGTATAGGGGGTACCTGTACTAACATCTCCAGTATCGGGGTACCTGTACTAACATCTCCAGTATCGGGGTACCTGTACTAACATCTCCAGTATCGGGGGTACCTGTTTTTACCTGTACTAACATCTCCAGTATCGGGGGTACCTGTACTAACATCTCCAGTATCGGGGGTACCTGTACTAACATCTCCAGTATCGGGGGTACCTGTACTAACATCTCCAGTATCGGGGGTACCTGTACTAACATCTCCAGTATACCTGTACTAACATCTCCAGTATACCTGTACTAACATCTCCAGTATCGGGGGTACCTGTACTAACATCTCCAGTATCGGGGGTACCTGTACTATACTACTAACATCTCCAGTATCGGGGGTACCTGTTTTTACCTGTACTAACATCTCCAGTATCGGGGGTACCTGTACTAACATCTCCAGTATTGGAGGTACCTGTACTAACATCTCCAGTATCGGGGTACCTGTACTAACATCTCCAGTATCGGGGGTACTTGTACTAACATCTCCAGTATGGGGGGTACCTGTACTAACATCTCCAGTATCGGGGGTACCTGTACTAACATCTCCAGTATTGGCGGTACCTGTACTAACATCTCCAGTATTGGAGGTACCTGTACTAACATCTCCAGTATCGGGGGTACCTGTACTAACATCTCCAGTATCGGGGGTACCTGTACTAACATCTCCAGTATCATGGGGTACCTGTACTAACATCCAGTATCGGGGGTACCTGTACTAACATCTCCAGTATCGGGGTACCTGTACTAACATCTCCAGTATCGGGGGTACCTGTACTAACATCTCCAGTATCGGGGTACCTGTACTAACATCTCCAGTATCGGAGGTACCTGTACTAACATCTCCAGTATCGGGGGTACCTGTACTAACATCTCCAGTATCGGGGTACCTGTACTAACATCTCCAGTATCGGGGGTACCTGTACTAACATCTCCAGTATCGGGGGTACCTGTACTAACATCTCCAGTATCGGGGGTACCTGTACTAACATCTACAGTATCGGGCGGTACCAGTACTAACATCTCCAGTATCGGGGGTACCTGTACTAACATCTCCAGTATCGGGCGGTACCTGTACTAACATCTCCAGTATTGGGGGTACCTGCACTAACATCTCCAGTATCGAGGTACCTGTACTAACATCTCCAGTATCGGGGCGGTACCTGTACTAACATCTCCAGTATTGGGGGTACCTGCACTAACATCTCCAGTATCGGAGGTACCTGTACTAACATCTCCAGTATCGGGCGGTACCTGTACTAACATCTCCAGTATTGGAGGTACCTGTACTAACATCTCCAGTATCGGAGGTACCTGTACTAACATCTCCAGTATCAGGGGTACCTGTACTAACATCTCCAGTATCAGGGGTACCTGTACTAACATCTCCAGTATTGGAGGTACCTGTACTAACATCTCCAGTATCGGAGGTACCTGTACTAACATCTCCAGTATTGGAGGTACCTGTACTAACATCTCCAGTATCGGGCGGTACCTGTACTAACATCTCCAGTATCGGCGGTACCTGTACTAACATCTCCAGTATCAGGGGTACCTGTACTAACATCTCCAGTATTGGAGGTACCTGTACTAACATCTCCAGTATCGGAGGTACCTGTACTAACATCTCCAGTATCGGGGGTACTGTACTAACATCTCCAGTATCGGGGGTACCTGTACTAACATCTCCAGTATCGGGGGTACCTGTACTAACATCTCCAGTATACCTGTACTAACATCTCCAGTATCGGGGGTACCTGTACTAACATCTCCAGTATCGGAAGTACCTGTACTAACATCTCCAGTATCGGGGGTACCTGTACTAACATCTCCAGTATCGGGGGTACCTGTACTAACATCTCCAGTATCGGGGGTACCTGTACTAACATCTCCAGTATCGGAGGTACCTGTACTAACATCTCCAGTATCGGAAGTACCTGTACTAACATCTCCAGTATCGGGGGTACCTGTACTAACCTCCATATCGGGGGGGGTACCTGTACTAACATCTCCAGTATCGGGGGTACCTGTACTAACATCTCCAGTATCGGGGGTACCTGTACTAACATCTCCAGTATCGGAGGTACCTGTTTTTACCTGTACTAACATCTCCAGTAGCGGTACCTTGGCGTCACCAGCCATTACCTCTGTGCCTGTCTGCAGGACCCATCTGAAGGCCGATCGATGCGCAGAACTGATACCTGCTGGTCCATAATGGGAGCAGGGCGTGATATTGGTTCCTCCAGGCTTTTATTAGCTTTCTAAACATGCTTTATGGCATGATGGCATATCTTGTGCATGCTTGCAGGAGTAGCTGTGGTCAATATACTTTTTATATGCAAACTAATATCATGGAAAGGGGGAATCATTCTTGTGTCAAGCTACATCAACTCATCTATTGGTTTTCACAGTCAACACTGACGTCCTCTGCTGTGATAAAGCAGCTATGCAAAACGTTAGGCCAGCTTTTGATACATGACAAGGTTCATTCTTCATTCAACTCTGACACTCCATAATAACAAATACAACCAAAACAGGACAAAAAAATCTTTAAACGAGAGCAACATTTTCAGAAAAATCAACCTACGGTTGCTTACAAGTTACACTCAGGTCTTGACCAGGGAAAAATTCTGAACCCGTCTGGGAACAAATAACAGTCTTGACCAGGGAATATTCTGAACCCGTCTGGGAACAAATAACAGTCTTGACCAGGGAATATTCTGAACCCGTCTGGGAACAAATAACAGTCTTGACCAGGGAATATTCTGAACCAGTCTGGGAACAAATAAAAGTCTTGAGCAGGGAATATTCTGACAACATCTGGGAACAAATAAAAGTCTTGACCAGGGAATATTCTGAACCAGTCTGGGAACAAATAAAGTCTTGACCAGGGAATATTCTGAACCAGTCTGGGAACAAATAACAGTCTTGACCAGGGAATATTCTGAACCAGTCTGGGAACAAATAAAAGTCTTGACCAGGGAATATTCTGAACCAGTCTGGGAACAAATAACAGTCTTGACCAGGGAATATTCTGAACCAGTCTGGGAACAAATAACAGTCTTGACCAGGGAATATTCTGAACCAGTCTGGGAACAAATAAAAGTCTTGACCAGGGAATATTCTGAACCAGTCTGGGAACAAATAAAAGTCTTGACCAGGGAATATTCTGAACCAGTCTGGGAACAAATAACAGTCTTGACCAGGGAATATTCTGAACCAGTCTGGGAACAAATAACAGTCTTGACCAGGGAATATTCTGAACCAGTCTGGGAACAAATAACAGTCTTGACCAGGGAATATTCTGAACCAGTCTGGGAACAAATAACAGTCTTGACCAGGGAATATTCTGAACCAGTCTGGGAACAAATAACAGTCTTGACCAGGGAATATTCTGAACCAGTCTGGGAACAAATAACAGTCTTGACCAGGGAATATTCTGAACCAGTCTGGGAACAAATAACAGTCTTGACCAGGGAATATTCTGAACCAGTCTGGGAACAAATAACAGTCTTGACCAGGGAATATTCTGAACCAGTCTGGGAACAAATAAAAGTCTTGACCAGGGAATATTCTGAACCAGTCTGGGAACAAATAAAAGTCTTGACCAGGGAATATTCTGAACCAGTCTGGGAACAAATAACAGTCTTGACCAGGGAATATTCTGAACCAGTCTGGGAACAAATAACAGTCTTGACCAGGGAATATTCTGAACCCGTCTGGGAACAATTCAACAAATAACAGTCTTGACCAGGGAATATTCTGAACCCGTCTGGGAACAAATAACACGACCTGTCAGCTGCGTCTCAAGGTTACATCAATCAACTTTTCTCCCAGAGAAACTTTATCGAACGTCGCCTTCCCCAAAGGCTCGTTTTCCTGGGGAAGATACGCAGAACCACGCAGCTGCGAAATCATGAAAAGTGAGATTTAGCCGCTGCTGAAAGACGTATTGGAGAAACATTTAAGTCTGCTCAGATAAAGGTGGGACTCGTTCATCATTCCACTGTCATGGGGCTGGACAAGTTTTCTAACATTCCACTGTCATGGGGCTGGACAAGTTTTCTCATTCCACTGTCATGGGGCTGGACAAGTTTTCTAACATTCCACTGTCATGGGGCTGGACAAGTTTTTGTACATTCCACTGTCATGGGGCTGGACAAGTTTTCTAACATTCCACTGTCATGGGGCTGGACAAGTTTTCTAACATTCCACTGTCATGGGGCTGGACAAGTTTTCTAACATTCCACTGTCATGGGGCTGGACAAGTTTTCTAACATTCCACTGTCATGGGGCTGGACAAGTTTTCTAACATTCCACTGTCGTGGGGCTGGACAAGATTTCTATCATTCCACTGTCATGGGGCTGGACAAGTTTTCTATCATTCCACTGTCATGGGGCTGGACAAGTTTTCTAACATTCCACTGTCATGGGGCTGGACAAGTTTTCTAACATTCCACTGTCGTGGGGCTGGACAAGTTTCTAACATTCCACTGTCGTGGGGCTGGACAAGTTTTCTAACATTCCACTGTCATGGGGCTGGACAAGTTTTCTAACATTCCACTGTCATGGGGCTGGACAAGTTTTCTAACATTCCACTGTCATGGGGCTGGACAAGTTTTCTAACATTCCACTGTCATGGGGCTGGACAAGTTTTCTAACATTCCACTGTCGTGGGGCTGGACAAGTTTTCTAACATTCCACTGTCATGGCGCTGGACAAGTTTTCTAACATTAACTTGTCCTATCGGGCAAGTAGATAAAAAATGTACTTGTCTGAACCAACTTTTCACCTGCCCAAAATCTAAATAATCTTTTCCAGAATCTATGTATTTCCACTTCCATTAATGACTGACAGTGTCCTTTTTATGCGTGGGATATTGCTGAGTTGATTAAAGATGGGAGCTAAAATAATCTATATCAGAGACAGTGTTGGATTCTTGGAATTCAAGCATTGATGTCATGGCATGTAATTTACTATCTGCTCAATAAAAGCCTCACATTTCAAGCTACATGCACCCTGACATGCTAATCTTCATTTACTACATTCAATGATATGTCTACCTACAACCTTCTAACAGCTTTCTACTATAATTCTAGTAAAAACATTTACCATCCATACACTACAGCTATCTAATAAAAACATTTACTATCCATTTAGTGATATACTACAGCTTTGTAGTAAAAAACATTTACTATCCATACACTACAGCTATCTAGTAAAAACATTTACTATCCATTTAGTGATACACTATAGCTTTCTAGTAAAAACATTTACTTTTCATACACTACAGCTCTCTAGTAAAATATCTGCACAGCTCCAATCGCAGTACATGGACCAGTGCAGGTTAGGTGCTGGTAGACATCAGAAACCTGCACAGCTCCAATTGCACCTGCACTAGTCTGTATATGAGCCTGGAGAGTTATTCTACTGCTGACATATTGTCTACCCAATTTACACCCCCCAGGCTTCAATACACACAACACCCACACTCTAACCTTCAGAGCTTCTGGCATTATAACCATGTCATATTTACACACAGATCTGACACTACTGTTGGGACTTCCTGAATCAACCAACATATTCACATATCAGCCTCCACTAACAATTATCCTCCAGTCAGTAACTAACATAGCCTAGACAGTCTACAGGACCATGGCATAACTTAAGCTTTCATAACAGAACTGTTCCTGGCCATGTGAGTAAATTCAGTGCTTTAGTTTAAAAGGAGTTTGTTTAGGAATGATGTCAGCAGTCGATCAGGTATCGCCTGGGCCAGGAGATTTCCCACACCCAACTTGTCTGGACAAACATCTGTTGTTCTCAGACAATAGCGATTACCTGGTGGCTGACAAAACACCTGCAAATCAACAAAACACCTGCAAATCAACAAAACACCTGCAAATCACCTGAGTAGACACCCTACAAATATCTCAGGAAACAAGACATGTGCCTCAACCCTACAAATATTTAAGGAAACAAGACATGGGTCTCAACCCTACAAATATTTAAGGAAACAAGACATGGGTCTCAACCCTACAAATATTTAAGGAAACAAGACATGGGTCTCAACCCTACAAATATTTAAGGAAATAAGTTAATAAGACATGTGCCTCAACCCTACAAATATCTCAGGAAACAAGACATGTGCCTCAACCTACAAATATTTAAGGAAACAAGACATGGGTCTCAACCCTACAAATATTTAAGGAAATAAGTTAATAAGACATGTGCCTCAACCCTACAAATATCTCAGGAAACAAGACATGTGCCTCAACCCTACAAATATTTAAGGAAACAAGACATGGGTCTCAACCCTACAAATATTTAAGGAAATAAGTTAATAAGACATGTGTCTCAACCCTACAAATATCTCAGGAAACAAGACATGTGCCTCAACCCTACAAATATCTAAGGAAACAAGACATGTGTCTCAACCCTACAAATATCTCAGGAAACAAGACATGTGCCTCAACCCTACAAATATTTAAGGAAACAAGACATGGGTCTCAACCCTACAAATATTTAAGGAAACAAGACATGGGTCTCAACCCTACAAATATTTAAGGAAACAAGACATGGGTCTCAACCCTACAAATATTTAAGGAAATAAGTTAATAAGACATGTGCCTCAACCCTACAAATATCTCAGGAAACAAGACATGTGCCTCAACCCTACAAATATTTAAGGAAACAAGACATGGGTCTCAACCCTACAAATATTTAAGGAAATAAGTTAATAAGACATGTGCCTCAACCCTACAAATATCTCAGGAAACAAGACATGTGCCTCAACCCTACAAATATTTAAGGAAACAAGACATGGGTCTCAACCCTACAAATATTTAAGGAAATAAGTTAATAAGACATGTGTCTCAACCCTACAAATATCTAAGGAAACAAGACATGTGCCTCAACCCTACAAATATCTAAGGAAACAAGACATGTGTCTCAACCATACAAATATCTCAGGAAACAAGACATGTGTCTCAACCATACAAATATGTAAAGAAAACAAGACATGTGTCTCAACCCTACAAATATGTAAAGAAACAAGACATGTGTCTCAACCCTACAAATATCTAAGGAAATAAGACATGTGCCTCAACCCTACAAATATCTCAGGCATCCTTGGGAAGGCAGCAGTGCTCTTTGTCAATTATCAATGGATGAAATTCAATTTGGCCCGGCAGCCGACTGCGCTGGAAGAAATGTGGCCAAGAACCTGACTGCAGGGTTCCAGCCAGGATTTTATTTAGCGTAGTGGGAATGGCATGGTAGTGTAGCGACCAGTCAGGAGATTGGTGTGGAAGGGGGGGCTTGGCCCCTCCACGGTAAGATTTTGACATAATGATTGTAGAGTTAAAAGTTGGCACTCTGTTAACATCACATGTAACTTGAAGGATTGTTTGGTCAGTTTTGAATGGCATATCATCATTTTCCATTGTTCAGACATTGATTAGACATTGTTGAACAAGCAAATGATACAAAAGCACCACTGCACTAGTTAAAAATTAGCGTAGTGGCCTTTATTTTAGCGTAGTGGTCACAAATTTTAGCGTAGGGGCCCACTACGCTAAAATGCACTAGCTAGAACCCTGGACTGCTGAGGAAAAACATTGTCCCTGTAGAAATGAGACTGCTGAGGAACAATACTGTAGTGTATAGTCCGGTAGACTGCTGAGGAACAACACTGTCCTGTAGAAATGAGACTGTTGAGGAACAGTATGGAACTTACCTAGCAGCTCGAGACGCCAGCCTGCATACAAGGGAACCCCTACTGTAGTGAGAGAAGTTGAGCACAAGGGAACCCCTACTGTACTGAGAGAAGTTGAGCACAAGGGAACCCCTACTGTACTGAGAGAAGTTGAGCACAAGGGAACCCCTACTGTACTGAGAGAAGTTGAGCACACATCTGTCCACACCAAGGGAACTCCTGTACTGGGGCAAGTTGTGCGTCTCCAATTCGACCCTTGACAGCTATTTGCAGTGACACATAATGGGTAGCTGTGTGAGTGCCTGGCCTCCGATACTCGACACCCACGCCCCCAGGAGTGGGCTACACAACAGCAGCCTCACCCCCCTGTTGGGAGTGGTTTGGCCCACTCTACTCCGCAGGAATTTGCAAACAGTCCTCCCAGCGCTGTCAGCAGGTACAAGTTGGGCATGCTAATTGGGCCCTGACAAGCAGCTTGGGTAGACTGCATGCCAAACAGGGCCGATCCTGGCACATATCCAACTCTTCATGATCTATTCCTGATATCACTGGGCCATTCCAACAGCAGGCGACACACTATGATGTACCCCTGATATCACTGGGCCATTCCAACAGCAGGGGACACACTTGCTTATTCAACACTTCTGGGAACATTCCATTGTTGGAGAACAGGTGGGGACGGGTCCCCTTCACACCTTTCTGCACACAAAAGCTGTCAGAGGACACCACACCCCCCTGAGTGCAGCACTTTGGCACAGTCCTGTCCAGCTAGCCTTTGGGATCCACTGTGTACAAAACATCCCACTGGGGTGCCACAAGTGTCAGGTCCCACCTCTGTTTGAATATGCAGCACCACACAACTCCTCTACTCTACACTATAACTCCTAACTATAGCACTAACACAGGAGCTAGGCTCTGCATGGGGGGACCCCACTGTGTACAAAACATCCCACTGGGGTGCCACAAGTGTCAGGTCCCACCTCTGTTTGAATATGCAGCACCACACAACTCCTCTACTCTACACTATAACTCCTGACTATAGCACTAACACAGGAGAGGCTCTGCATGGGGGGATCCAGTGGGTGCCACAAGTGTCAGGTCCCACCACTGTTTGAATATGCAGCACCACACAACTCCTCTACTCTACACTATAACTCCTAACTATGATACAGGAGAGGTGGGAGGCTCTGCATGGGGGGACCCCACTGTGTAAAAAACATCCCACTGGGGTGCCACAAGTGTCAGGTCCCACCTCTGTTTGAATATGCAGCACCACACAACTCCTCTACTCTACACTATAACTCCTAACTATAGCACTAACACAGGAGAGGCTCTGCACGGGGGGATCCAGTGGGTGCCACAAGTGTCAGGTCCCACCACTGTTTGAATATGCAGCACCACACAACTCCTCTACTCTACACTATAACTCCTGACTATAGCACTAACACAGGAGGCTCTGCATGGGGGGACCCCACTGTGTACAAACATCCCACTGGGGTGCCACAAGTGTCAGGTCCCACCTCTGTTTGAATATGCAGCACCACACAACTCCTCTACTCTACACCATAACTCCTAACTATAGCACTAACACAGGAGGCTCTGCATGGGGGGACCCCACTGTGTACAAAATATCCCACCGGGGTGCCACAAGTGTCAGGTCCCTTCTCTGTTTGAATATGCAGCACAGCACAACTCCTCTACTCTACACCATAACTCCTGACTATAGCACTAACATAGGAGGCTCTGCATGGGGGGACCCCACTGTGTACAAAACATCCCACTGGGGTGCCACAAGTGTCAGGTCCCACCTCTGTTTGAATATGCAGCACAGCACAACTCCTCTACTCTACACTATAACTCCTAACTATAGCACTAACACAGGAGGCTCTGCATGGGGGGATCCAGTGGGTGCCACAAGTGTCAGGTCCCACCTCTGTTTGAATATGCAGCACAGCACAACTCCTGTACTCTACACCATAACTCCTAACTATAGCACTAACACAGGAGGCTCTGCATGGGGGGACCCCACTGTGTACAAAATATCCCACCGGGGTGCCAAAAGTGTCAGGTCCCTTCTCTGTTTGAATATGCAGCACAGCACAACTCCTCTACTCTACACCATAACTCCTAACTATAGCACTAACATAGGAGGCTCTGCATGGGGGGACCCCACTGTGTACAAAACATCCCACTGGGGTGCCACAAGTGTCAGGTCCCACCTCTGTTTGAATATGCAGCACAGCACAACTCCTCTACTCTACACTATAACTCCTAACTATAGCACTAACACAGGAGAGGCTCTGCATGGGGGGACCCCACTGTGTACAAACATCCCACCGGGGTACCACAAGTGTCAGGTCCCTTCTCTGTTTGAATATGTAGTACACAACTCCTGTAATCTCCAAGCAGATCCTACAATGGCATAAGATAGTACCAAACTGGCCAAGGAGTGTAGTCAGTCAAGGTGTCCATTTCACACCACACAACTCAGAAAGCACTGGTAACAACTTACAAGCTGAGACATTGGCCCAAAGGGAGGCTCTAAGTTGGGGATCCAGGGGAAGGCTCTACATGGGGGGATTCAGGGTAATGACAGACCAGGGAGACAGTCACTATATATTCTCCTGTGTAACAGACTACAAACCTAGCTGCATCTAGAACTTCGGTTCCTGATTTATAACTTAGTTTCATCAGGTTGATAGAATATAGGATAAAGGAGAATATTCCTTTTACACAACTAGCAGTTACTTACATTGCTTACGTTTCGATGTCTCTCTGACACCTTCGTCAGAGATTCTAACTTCTGCTTCTTATCTCTACATGATTTATAACTACTCATAGATAATGGACACCAGCAGACCTACATGTCCTTTATTGTTTACAGTCTGAATAAAGTCAAAGTCCAATCTTTAGACTGACTGTCACAGTTTACAAAGACACCATCACATAAGAGAGGATGAGGATTTAAATGCAGTGGAGATGGAATGCCACTGTCAAACCTGTAACTTGTAAAAGCTGTACAGCATGGTATGACATAACAACAGGAATATTTGTTACAGAAACAGTAAACATCACCCACCTGTATAAAATAGATGCACCCCACATGTCCAACACACACTATAACAATGCCCCACACGTAATATGTCCCACAAACACTATAACAATGCCCCGCACGTACTAAAGGCCTTTTTAATGCTACAGGGAGGTGTACTGACTTGAATGTGGCCGAGATAAAAAATGCGGATCCAACAAAGGCTGACCCAGTAAAGTTGTTGGGCTATGAATATTTCAGTACCAGCAGTCATTTGGCACTTGTCATATATGGGTCGTGCACCTGATAGTCATATAGGGTCGTGCACCTGATGGTCATATATGGGTTGTGCACCTGATGGTCAGATATGGGTCGTGCACCTGATAGTCATATATGGGTCGTGCACCTGATAGTCATATATGGGCCGTGCACCTGATGGTCATATATGGGTTGTGCACCTGATGGTCATATATGGGTTGTGCACCTGATGGTCATATATGGGTTGTGCACCTGATAGTCATATATGGGTTGTGCACCTGATGGTCATATATGGGTCGTGCACCTGATAGTCATATATGGGCCGTGCACCTGATGGTCATATATGGGTTGTGCACCTGATGGTCATATATGGGTTGTGCACCTGATAGTCATATATGGGTTGTGCACCTGATGGTCATATATGGGTTGTGCACCTGATGGTCATATATGGGTCGTGCACCTGATAGTCATATATGGGTCGTGCACCTGATAGTCATATATGGGTCGTGCACCTGATGGTCATATATGGGTCGTGCACCTGATAGTCATATATGGGTCGTGCACCTGATAGTCATATATGGGTTGTGCACCTGATGGTCAGATATGGGTTGTGCACCTGATTGGTCAGATATGGGTCGTCCTGCGCACAGTTCTTTTTTCGGGTCACCCTTTCCATTTCTCAATGGCCTGGTCAGGGGAGAGTATTTGCCTGGCATTCTGTCGGGGTTCAGCCCAAAGAGACTGAAAAAAGGGTTTCTCTTTTCGCACTCATGAGGTTATAAGAGTACAGCAAGACCAGTTGGCTAGCCCAGGGTGATATAGTTGTCATATAACTTTAAGGATTATATCAAACTAAAATGGGCATATATGCCAATGATGTGAGAAGGAACTTCCCTTTATTCACCCATCTGAACCACTTCTGAAGCCTACAGTGCACCAACAAAACAAACCATAAACAGCCAAACCCAGCATATCAACATCCCGTCCACATCCCCGCATTCCCTACCACCTCTGTGGAAACCCAGCCAGGTATTTGCAAATTTCTCCTTCCCCAAAGCTGTAATTACAGTTCAGAGCTCGGCGGGTGAGAAACGTTTCCACTGTGTTCTTTCTTGTGGCAGGCCGGCGTTACAATCCTGTTTGATGGGTGCCACTAATGGGGGAATTATACACTGGTGTGTGAAAGGGCTGCAGTTATGCTATAGACTTGTGTATGAAAGGGACTGTAGTTATGCTACACTAGTAGTGAAAGGGGCTGTAGTTAATTATAGGGCCAGAAACACGAGTGTGTTATTATCCAACCCTGTAGGCAGATGTGCGACTTGAGAGGAACAATGGACAAAAAGATGCCCCCTACAAAACACTTACTTCAAATCCATTCAAGTCATTCAATACGAGCAGACGTACCGACAAAGTGTCTCATTTCAAGACAAAATCCAAAAAAGGCAAATGTTCCATGAGATGTGAAGATGTTGAAACAAGAAAACATCTTCCACTTGGGAGAAGCTTTTTCCTTGGACCCATCATACATCATGTCTGCGGGAGTTTCCGCTGGTTCAAATGAAGGCAAATCGCCTCAAGCCAGTTTTACTAAGTGACAGATGTCATGGATTCTCCTGTCGATGTCGACGGATACATACAACTTAAAAATCAGAATATGGAATTGAACAAGGAAACGTACCTGACTTCATCTATCAAAATCTAACTGACGATTCCAGCTATATGATTTCTGTTCTCCAAGTCTACCCAAGTGAGATACCCACTGGTCCTGCATAGAAACAACAGGCCCCAGTTATCATTTCATGCACCTGCACCAAATTTTAGAATATCCCAAATTCCCAATATAACGTACCTGCACTAACCCACATATGCATGCAGGTTCCCAATATAACATACCTGCACTAACCCACATGTGCATGCAGGTTCCCAATATAACATACCTGCACTAACCCACATATGCATGCAGGTTCCCAATATAACGTACCTGCACTAACCCACATATGCATGCAGGTTCCCAATATAACATACCTGCACTAACCCACATGTGCATGCAGGTTCCCAATATAACATACCTGCACTAACCCACATATGCATGCAGGTTCCCAATATACGTACCTGCACTAACCCACATATGCATGCAGGTTCCCAATATAACATACCTGCACTAACCCACATATGCATGCAGGTTCCCAATATAACGTACCTGCACTAACCCACATATGCATGCAGGTTCCCAATATAACGTACCTGCACTAACCCACATATGCATGCAGGTTCCCAATATAACATACCTGCACTAACCCACATATGCATGCAGGTTCCCAATATAACATACCTGCACTAACCCACATGTGCATGCAGGTTCCCAATATAACATACCTGCACTAACCCACATATGCATGCAGGTTCCCAATATAACGTACCTGCACTAACCCACATATGCATGCAGGTTCCCAATATAACATACCTGCACTAACCCACATGTGCATGCAGGTTCCCAATATAACATACCTGCACTAACCCACATATGCATGCAGGTTCCCAATATAACGTACCTGCACTAACCCACATATGCATGCAGGTTCCCAATATAACATACCTGCACTAACCCACATATGCATGCAGGTTCCCAATATAACACACCCTGCACTAACCCACATATGCATGCAGGTTCCCAATATAACATACCTGCACTAACCCACATATGCATGCAGGTTCCCAATATAACATACCTGCACTAACCCACATGTGCATGCAGGTTCCCAATATAACATACCTGCACTAACCCACACATGCATGCAGGTTCCCAATATAACATACCTGCACTAACCCACATGTGCATACAGGAGGCACTCCCAGGCTGGGTAGAGCTTTCAGCACCTGACTTTACTCATTTACTCATTACGGTATTTTCTTACACAGTAATGAAGAGTGGAGACCAGACGCAGCCTGATGTGGGAGTAAATTCTACCCTAATCTCTGCTGTCTACCCACCTAATGATGACCAATTTGCTCCGTACTGTAGGGCTTCCAGACAAACCCCCAAATCCCTCATGTGCTTCCAGCCAAACCCCCAGATCCAGTCCAACATGTGCTTAGAGACAAACCCCCAGATCCAGTCCAACATGCCAGACTGCTCATATTTACACAGCAAGACTTTCCTCACTATTTCACGTATTTCCTGCTCCACAGGGATGACTTAATGCAAGGCAAATACAGCATTCCCTTGCCAGGAACCTGTGATCTTAACAATCACAAGTAACGTCCAGAAATAAGGCATAGATGTCCCCAAAGCAGCACCTTTTCTGACAATAACTGCTGAAAATAGGTTTCTCATGTTCCATTTAGGATGATCAGCAATTACATGCACAAATTGTAGGTCATTTCTTAAGGAAGAGGAAATATGAAAAAACGTAACATCTTCATTTCCGTTGCTGTCACCTTGGTATTATATAAAATACCAGTACCTAACGTGTCCAAAGTAAATCATCCTAAAGGTTGGAAATACTGAGAGTGGGAATATAAGAAAACCATTAGTTTGGAGAACCTTCATAATTATAAGGTAGAAATCGAAAAGTTACCTCCCAGCTAAATGCATCCACCTCCACATTGGTCCAAATACAGCCATGCAGGACATGCTCCTTCCAATTGGTCTCTGAGTTAACAAGCATGTGACTCTCAGCTCTCTATACACACAGCACATTTCCTGTGCAATACTGTAGCCAGCCAGTTTACATGCATGACTCACATCTTCAGTTTATACACACTGCACATTTCCTGTACTGTAGTCTGCCTACAGGCAGGTGACTCTCACCTCTCCAGTCTATACACACACTGCACATTTCCGAAGGGATATCAATTTTCCCATGCACTCAGGCATGACCTTGCCCACCAATCACAGTCACTGGTCTATGTTGCAACTTTGTATGTGAGAGTCTCAACATGGGGTCCATAACCTGTAATCTGATTGGTTTCCCAGCAGGCAGCAGCAGCCAATCAGGAGAAGGGACAGGTCTCTCGGCACCCATTCAAACCAACTCCAGTGGCAGAACCTGTCATGGCAACTGCTGGTCTGGAGGAAGCTCAGGAAACTGTTGTCATGGCAACTGCTGGTCTGTAGGCATACTCAGGGAACTGTTGTCATGGTAACTGCTGGTGTAGAGGAAGCTCAGGGAACTGTTGTCATGGCAACTGCTGGTCTGGAGGAAGCTCAGGAAACTGTTGTCATGGCAACTACTGGTCTCGAGGCATACTCAGGGAACTGTTGTTATGGCAACTGCTGGTCTGTGGGCATGGAGCCGTTGCCTTGGTAACCGCTGGTCTGCAGGTAGCTCAGAAGCTGCTGGCTGAGACACTTTCACTCTGGCCGCTTCCATCATGACACAGTTATCACACCATTATCACACCATTATCACAGAGTTATCACACCATTATCACACCATTATCACAGACTTATCACACCATTATCACAGAGTTATCACACCATCATCACAGAGTTATCATACCATTATCACAGAGTTATCACACCATTATCACAGAGTTATCACACCATTATCAGAGTTATCACACCATTATCACACCATTATCACAGAGTTATCACACCATTATCACAGAGTTATCACACCATTATCACAGAGTTATCACACCATTATCACAGAGTTATCACACCATTATCACAGAGTTATCACACCATCATCACAGAGTTATCATACCATTATCACAGAGTTACCACACAGTAAATATCATACAGTTATCACACAGTTATCACAGAGTTATCACACAGTAAATATCACACAGTAATCACACCATTATCACAGAGTTATCACACCATTATCACAGAGTTACCACACAGTAAATATCATACAGTTATCACACAGTTATCACAGAGTTATCACACAGTAAATATCACACAGTAATCACACCATTATCACACAGTTATCACACAGTAAATATCAGACAGTTATCACACAATTATCACACAGTTATCACACCATTATCACAGAGTTATCACACAGTAAATATCACACAGTTATCACACAGTTATGTGACTCCATGGCTAGGGAAGCAGACTTCTGGCCACCTGCACAGCTGGGTCTGATGCCAAACTGCTGATCTACTATCACAAAGTAACAATACTAATTATATAGTTACTGTAGTAATAGTAGAAATAGGGGCCCACTAGAAACTTGCATGTGAGTACATCATGGAGGACTTCAAGGTCATGCCACACTTCTGGCCGCCTGCGCTGCCCAGGTCCGATATCAAGCAGCCGAAACTGCTGCACAAAGTGATGCTCCAAACTGCTGCACAAAGTGATGCTCCAAACTGCTGCACAAAGTGATGCTCCAAACTGCTGCACAAAGTGATGCTCCAAACTGCTGCACAAAGAGATGCTCCAAACTGTTCCCTCATAACGGGGATCTGGTGAGCAATAAATCACCTCCCACCTGCCAGTGGTGACCTCGTATCTCTCCATCTGATGACGGAAATGACAAGGAATAACGGAAATGCTTGCTACAGTCCGGGGCAATACTCTGGATATCTCTGTGTAGGCAAGGACACATCAATTGGTAGGAGTCAATTTCAGTGCCAGAGATCGAAGGATTTATCTGATATTTGTCATCTTGCTCTGACTGCTGTCAAAGGAAACTGTACTGGGCAATTTGATATGGGAATAAACTGTGAGCCAGCAGGTTGGGGAGAAGTCTAACAGTCATGATGTACTCCCAAACTTCTGTCTGAAATCTTATAATGTGTGTTTCCCCTCAAACTCCGCTTTCATGTTGATCATCATTTCTGTTTAATGCGAGAGTCGTCCAATGAAAATGTTGTGGCCTAATAAAGATTTACTAGTAGGGCTCAGCCTGGATTAGAACCCCTGACCTCCTGGTCCACAAGTGAGGTTGGTAACACCACATCATGCTACAACCGACACTCTCAGTGTCACTTGTACCACTTTTACACTCTGCTGTTCTTTTCTACAGCAATAAAATCGGCAAAGCCAGCCAAGGTTGTTACTGCCAGGCGGGCAGAACATGCTATCAGCCTGCACCAGCCGACAGCCAAGCCCCAAATGGGGCCATTGTCAAATGTGAGCAATAGTTTTCATACGTAACAACAAATAGGACAATACGATGTGGGACATGACGGTCTGACCTGGCAGAAGGGTTGGCACCAATGCAGCGCGTGGGGGATTTAGGGCACAGGTCTGAGGTATTGTACATATATAAAAGAGTTTTCAGTTTTTGTATGTTTGAACATTTTCATCGCTAGTTATAGACTCATGCGAGCATTTTTCATTGGTCCTGAAGGCAGCAGTCCTGGCCCCACTGGGACAGTTATAACTTGATATAAGAGGTTGCATTTGACATTTTGTATGGGGACATTAAACCGGTGGTCCTGTGTACGAGGGATCTTTAGTCCTTAAGAACCAAGCCTGTCATGTAATAAACAAAGCTATTGGAAAGAACAGGAGTGACCCTGTGTGTTTGGGCCTGATACAAAGAGCTGCATTACAACAGTCGTAAGAAACATGTAACACTAACAGGCAATGTTTCACCTGTATGGCCTCAAGATAGACAAGTTTCTGTATCTATTTCTACTCTCTATCCAATTATGTAGCTGCCAGCGTTGCCGCTTTGGCCCATTACAACATAACCAAGACATCAATATGGACCAAACACAATCTCAGGCAACCCAGTCTCAGTATGGACCAAACACAATTACATATCTGAACTGCAGCACACCTGCAACAGTGCCTGTAGTCTGTACGGCACACCTGAATCTGCACAGGAGTCAAACAGTGCCTGTACGGCACACCTGAATCTGCACAGGAGTCAAACAGTGCCTGTACGGCACACCTGAATCTGCACAGGAGTCAAACAGTGCCTGTACGGCACACCTGAATCTGAAGAGGAGTCAAACAGTGTCTGTATGGCACACCTGAATCTGAAGAGGAGTCAAACAGTGCCTGTACGGCACACCTGAATCTGATCAGGAGTCAAACAGTGCCTGTACGGCACACCTGAATCTGATCAGGAGTCAAACAGTGCCTGTACGGCACACCTGAATCTGAAGAGGAGTCAAACAGTGCCTGTACGGCACACCTGAATCTGAAGAGGAGTCAAACAGTGCCTGTACGGCACACCTGAATCTGAAGAGGAGTCAAACAGTGCCTGTACGGCACACCTGAATCTGCACAGGAGTCAAACAGTGCCTGTACGGCACACCTGAATCTGAAGAGGAGTCAAACAGTGCCTGTACGGCACACCTGAATCTGAAGAGGAGTCAAACAGTTCCTGTATGGCACACCTGAATCTGAAGAGGAGTCAAACAGTGCCTGTACGGCACACCTGAATCTGAACAGGAGTCAAACAGTGCCTGTACGGCACACCTGAATCTGAAGAGGAGTCAAACAGTGCCTGTACGGCACACCTGAATCTGAAGAGGAGTCAAACAGTGCCTGTACGGCACACCTGAATCTGAAGAGGAGTCAAACAGTGCCTGTACGGCACACCTGAATCTGATCAGGAGTCAAACAGTGCCTGTACGGCACACCTGAATCTGACTCTGATATTAGATGAGTCTCGGGTTTTTCATCTCTTCTTTCCCCACTGATAGGTCATGGGTCATTGGCCGTCAGGCTGCAGGTCAAAAGGTCACGAGTATAAGCCTGGAATATTGCAGTATGGGGGGGGGGGGATATTGCAGTACGGGGGACACCTACCTGTCAATCAGACCATACCATTCAAACAAAGGGGGCATTTTAATGTTTTATGCAGTGTTGACAGGTACAGTGGGGCTACAGTTTCATTTTGTTTATATTAACGCTTGTAACTTACTTAACGAATTTATAGAAAATAACCTAGCAGACATTTGACAGAATTTAAAAACTTGGAGTAACATTTTGAATGAAACCACAGCTGTTTCAAAATAATGTACCGTATAACAAAAACAAGGCAGAGCTGACAAATTACTTTATTCCTCAATTATGACTGTTAATTGGCGATTATTAACTTTCCAGATCATCACCTGAGCAGAGGTACGGAGCAATCTTTCTGAGTCATCAACTTCTTCCAGAGGTGTGTGTCAGAAAGTACCCGGGAATCACACACTCCTCCTGCCGAGGTGTGTGTCAGAAAGTTGCCAGGAATCACACACCCCTCCTGCCGAGGTGTGTGTCAGAAAGTAGCCGGGAATCACACACCCCTCCTGCTACCAAAATTGCTGTTAAAGAAGAAATCATGTCCTGGTCGATACTTGGCAGTGCGGCTGGACACAGTTCCACAGCAGCCTGTTTGTGACGCAGCATCGGACAGCTTTAGGGCAACTCTGGTTCAATATTGGGGCTTTCAGAACAAGGAAAATAATGTTTCACTGGAATATCCACAAAAATATAATGTTTCACTGGAAACAAGGAAACAGAGTGTGAGGAGAAGCCTGCACCTCTTGATTAGGGTTTAACACCACCAACACAAACAGATGGACTTCCACTGACTATCTCCAGTCTTTGATAAGGAATGAGCGAGCCAGTCAGCCAAGTTGATGCAGGCAGTGCCTACTGCAGAGGCAGCGATATTGGCCACGATGGCGGGTATCTCGTAAGGACCCAATTTAAAATGGGCCTGCAGATATCAGATTGTTGTCAGTAGGTGTTACTGTCAGTCAGGGCAGGGGAGAATGCAGAGCAACACTTTAGAAATATGATGGGACAAACTTATCTAAAATGCAGTGAAACTTCAGATTGGTTCATCATATCTCTGTTGATGTCAATGATTGTTATAGTTTTATACATCACTGAAAAGCTTGTTTATTACCTTTGTTAGTTTGATAGTACTTTAGAACGAACACCAGTGCTATTGTGAGTGGGTCACAGGAAAGGTTTTAACCTGTGCCAGAATGTCATGGCTTCAGGAAAGTAAGTTAAGATTATGTAATGTAAAAGTGTTTCTGAATAAAAGGTATAAAACACCACATAATTCAAATTGACGGCACTTGGCTTTAAGAAAATAATTAAAGTAGGAATTTACAAGATAGATTTAGTGATATCACAGCTTATATATTTTCTCTTTTGTACATGAGGGATTTCGAGGTAGCCAATGATACTAATTTATTTCTCCCACCATTAACTAGCATATCACTATATTGAGTGATATTGACCCATAACAATATTAGTACAGGCTTCCATGTAAGTGTATGGTTCTGCATTTAGCCCTTATTGGCGAGAACAAGAAATACAGAAAGATCAATATACCACATCACACAGAACTGATATTGCAACATGCAAGTAAAGTTCCTTGACTAGTTAGTCATTTAGCCGGCTACTTCAGCATTCTTCTCATGGCGTTTATTGGTGTCTTGGTCCCATCTGGACAGGAGCCTCCCAATGACAGTAAAGCCGGCTGACTTATATCATGGCTTTACTACAAGGGACTGCCATCAGCCGCGCGGCCATTACTGCAGCAAAATTAAGTCTAACTATCCGGGAGGTTCACCCACCCTCCATTAAACCACACAAACCCTGCACCGCTCAAGAAAAGTCCCATTTCTCCCGTAATTGGACGTTTTCCTGGAGGAAATTGAAAATGGGGAAACAAGAGATGTAACTATAATGGCTGCCATTCCGGCCTCCTCATAAAGTATGTCGATATTTGCTTTCAGACGCCTGCAATTACGCCAGCCCGGAGTCAGACGGGATGGGTTTGGGTAATCGCCGGACGTTCAGGCAGAGCTGAATATGCATCAAACAAACTTGACAAAATTGCTGCCATCCCATCAAACAGAGAATAACGCAATATAGATGTGTTGATGGAAATCCAACAGAAACCATCACTGCTCTCTGGAATGATGGGTACATCATGACCGAGGCATTAGATGTTTGCACTTGATATGGCCTAAATAAAGGCTCGAAATACTTCGGTTTCCAGTTTGGATATATTTGCCTTACAATAATAGATATATTTGCCTTACAATACTGGATATATTTGCCTTACAATAATGGATATATTGAAATGTCTTACATTAGTGGATATATTTGCCTTACAATAATGCATATATTTACCTTACAATAATGCATATATTTACCTTACAATACTGGATATATTTGCCTTACAATAATGAATATATTGCCTTACAATAATGGATATATTTGCCGTACAGTAATGAATATCAGACTGCCTTACAATACTGGATATATTTGCCTTACAATACTGGATATATTTGCCTTACAATAATGGATATATTTGCCTTACAATAATGGATATATTTGCCTTACAATAATGGATATATTTGCCTTACAATACTGTTTGTGGAATCCTTTGTATGGCAATGTTGCCTTAAAATTTTTTCTGGAATCTCACAAATTTTTCCACAACTTTGTTGCGCTACTATATAAGCCATAACATGACGTCAGAGTATAGTGATTTTAGCGGTAACGAACGCCGACAAGGAATCAATTCTGGGCGTCTGCCAAGACTTACTTCAGATGGACGTGGGGGAGACTTCCTGAGAGATGCAGAAGTCATTGATAAACTTGGGTTTTATCCAACATGCAAATAGAGACAGCAACACGAGAGACAAGATCTGAAACTATACACAGACACTGCAGTAATACAATTTACTTATGCACAGTAAGTGTATATATATATACAACACGGTGTATTCTGTATCACCCGAGGTACCAGCCTGACCGCGAGAAGGATCGCCTGACGCCCAACCCGCGGGAGGGCTGGGACCGAGGGTGATGCGGAATACACTGTGATTTATTTTATTTATGTCATACCCACCTGAGAAAACAAATATTTAAATGCGAAATGTACCAGAAGTTGAGAAAATGTTTTGTCCTCGAACAAAAGATTGTAACAACAACAATTCTGAAACCGGTATTCAAATTTTTAACCGTGCCATATTCCAGTTTCCCCTGTACACCCAAAAAGAAAACACACACACACAATCGGCGTGCACCCACTACCATCACCTAACCTATGCATACAACACATTTCATGTCTTTCTGAAGTTGCGAGTTTCCCCTGTACACCCCCCCCCCCACACACACACACAATCGGGCGTGCACCTTGCATCACATGCATCTCTATTAAGGGGTGGGAGACCCAGGGGAACGTGGGTGAGAGGCCCTAGGGAACGCGGGCGAGAGACCGCCGAGAACGCAGCAGCTTCCAGCAGTGCTGAATAAGACAAAGCGTCATGAATCATTAGGTGTGCAATGGGGGCTGCGATTGGCTAGGCTTGACACAACGGTTTCCCTCCTGACCCACTGCAATTACTCCTCATGCTGCAGTATGCTCCGCTAAACATTCTTATCAGTTTCCAATTCTTTTCAATTTTTAGAGTGTACGGGAGAGACCATTTAGGACTGGGGGAGGGGAGGGTCTTTTTAAACTTTAAACTTTTAATCTTTATAGTCTTAGTTGTTCTCCCTTTCCAGGACACAGATTTCATCATATTTTGATATTTATATTTATTTATTTCTGTGCCACAGTCATCAAAACTACTTTACCAGCAACTTACACGCTTACGTAATTTGGCTCTTATCAATTCTACAGTAATAACGAGTTATTCAAGTCTACTGACACAAAAGGCAGATGACCATCCATCACTGCTTTAGATGATCGGAAGTACATTAGACCAACATGCAACCAAATCTCTGCTGATCACAACTCATACATTTTCATACAATAACATATAAGCTTATACTTTCAGCATACAAAAACAACTAAAAATGATTTTTTTTTCATTTTGAAGTGTTACAATACTAACCAGTATTTCAGGACCAAGGGGAGACCCTACTCCACTGAACAGCAACAGAAACAACACTATTGGCACAAACTCTCCACTGAACAGCAACAGTAAAAACATTATTGGCACAAACTCTCCACTGAACAGCAACAGAAACAACACTATTGGCACAAACTCTCCACTGAACAGCAACAGTAAAAACGTTATTGGCACAAACTCTCCACTGAACAGCAACAGTAAAAACGTTATTGGCACAAACTCTCCACTGAACAGCAACAGTAACAACATTATTGGCACAAACTCTCCACTGAACAGCAACAGTAACAACATTATTGGCACAAACTCTCCACTGAACAGCAACAGTAAAAACGTTATTAGCTCTCCATTGAACAGCACTCCAACAACATTAGCACAAACTGAAGGGGATGGATGGCCTAATATGCCAATAACAACACAGACACAAATTAAACTCCCTGCACCTTAGGCATATCACAACAGTCCGCCAGTGGGCCGTAATTACCAACCTCCCTGCTATGTCCTTGACAGTCAGTGGGGTTTAAATCAACGGGGAAAATTCATTATCCCATGTGCCAGTTGTTTTAGGTTGGATGGATCATTATCCCATGTGCCAGCTGTTTTAGGCTGGATAGATCATTGGCCGGTAGTAGATTATAAAAATAGTTGGGGTGTCGGATAATTATGACTTCAGGCAGTGTTTGTAATTCATGTCTTATCTGCAGTTGGTTGAAGGGAGCTTGCCTGAAACACCACCAGGTTTGACAAGTCTTTAAGAACTATTGTGGCAGACATCGTACAAAACAACCTCCTGATGTCTTCCTGCCCACGAGTCTGAAGAGTTCCCATATGAACTTAATGAAGGGTTCCCCATACGTGTGCAGAGAATGAGTTGATGATGACGGCGTATATCACACAGCCCCATAGTGCGCTGCACAGTCCACATAAGATGCACTCTAGAACTTATTTACCCCTAAACGTACGACGTTGGTGCAGGGTCATCATTCCTCCATATTGACTGATTGAGCTTACTTCGGGCGCGTCGCCCAGAACATTAGCTGTGCAGGTTTGGACTCTATCAGCCCATTTAACCAGGATCATCACCCCCAGCTTAGCCGTGGTACGGCCCGCCTTCAGTTGATTTAACCAGGATTATCACCCCCCAGTTAAGCCGTGGTACGGCCCGCCTTCAGTTGATTTAACCAGGATTATCACCCCCCAGTTTAGCAGTGGTACGGCCCGCCTTCAGTTGATTTAACCAGGATTATCACCCCCAGCTTAGCCGTGGTACGGCCCGCCTTCAGTTGATTTAACCAGGATTATCACCCCCCAGTTTAGCCGTGGTACGGCCCACCTTCAGCCGGTTTAACCAGGATTATCCCCCCCCCCCCAGTTTAGCCGTGGTACGGCCCGCCTTCAGTTGATTTAACCAGGATCATCACCCCCAGCTTAGCCGTGGTACGGCCCGCCTTCAGTTGATTTAACCAGGATTATCACCCCCCAGTTTAGCCGTGGTACGGCCCACCTTCAGCCGGTTTAACCAGGATTATCCCCCCCCCCCAGTTTAGCCGTGGTACGGCCCGCCTTCAGTTGATTTAACCAGGATCATCACCCCCAGCTTAGCCGTGGTACGGCCCACCTTCAGCCGGTTTAACCAGGATTATCACCCCCCAGTTTAGCAGTGGTACGGCCCGCCTTCAGTTGATTTAACCAGGATTATCACCCCCCAGTTTAGCCGTGGTACGGCCCGCCTTCAGTTGATTTAACCAGGATTATCACCCCCCAGTTTAGCTGTGGTACGGCCCACCTTCAGCCGGTTTAACCAGGATTCACCCCCCCCCCCCAGTTTAGCCGTGGTACGGCCCACCTTCAGTTGATTTAACCAGGATTATCACCCCCCAGTTTTGCCGTGGTACGGCCCGCCTTCAGTTGATTTAACCAGGAATAACTACCCCCCAGTTAAGCCGTGGTACGGCCCGCCTTCAGTTGATTTATCCAGGAATAACTACCCCCCAGTTAAGCCGTGGTACGGCCCGCCTTCAGCCGGTTTAACCAGGATTCATCCCCCCCCCCCCATAAGACATACAGCATGAAAATCACGCCCTTCTTGCATGAGGAGGTAATAATGAACGTGAATGATCACAGGCAGCACCACAGAGACTTTCACTCCCAGAAAGTTGCTGGAGCCACATTTCCACTTCAAAGCGAGCCCTCTGGGAAGGCAGGGTGAACATGTCGACTGGGTGGTTCAGTTCTGCAGAAATTAATAAGGATTATGCAGACATTTCAGATAAAGCATCATCCGAACCAGCCATTCACACTAGCACCTGAGATGGACACAATCATTACAGAGTGATGACTGGTCTGGGTGAGCGATACACCGTACTTTACACTGTGGATTACAGTCATTACAGCAAGTCTATACCAGTCATTACATCCATGGTGCAGGCATGATCATGATGGAGTTAACCTGCATGTGAGCTATAACCCTTATTTGCTGTTCAAACGGCGGCCACTGGGCCACATGAATGCGTGCCTTTGATCATACAGCAGCTTCTGAGGGTGCCAAGCAGGCCCTCATCATTTGCAATTACAAGTCATTCTGCAGAACGGAATCATGGCACAAAGGAGAGGCTTTGGGAACCTTTCAACAATATTGACTGTTCTTTGGTTGGGTCTTATATAACGCCCCGGGGCAAAGGTATGTATTAATAAAAGTGCCAAAATAGATCAGGGCAAACACATCAACTTTAACATGCAAGACCACAATGAGCTTTCCTTCAACATTCACACAACAACTAAGAAACTTTCCCATTGAAACTCCAAAGTTTGTACAGTTGGGCAGGGAAAAACTGAACCAGTGTATGGAGAAATCCAGCAGCCTTCAGATTTGCACTAACATCACAGATACCTAAAGTTTCTATTTTATCATCAAGATCAAAGGCCAGCATCTCTCAGCAAGGCAAATAGAAATCTGATGTAGATTAAAACCACACAATGATTAACAGGAAGACATTTAGTCTTGTTCATTTTTGTCTATCAAAAATAACTATCTTCATGGACCAGCACCCCGTCTGGTTAAGCATGTGATTTAGCAGGTGATGATGGACAGGTTTGCCCAGAAGATATGGAGAGTTTCATGTTGTAATAATGAAAAGCTGAACTCCTGGAGCAGAACAGAGTTGATGAAACCGGCAGCAGACATACGGCAATATCTGTCGCCACTGGTATTAACTCGACTCTCTGCAATTTACTAAGTCTCCGCTTCCATCCAATTTATCAGTTCTGCAATTAGAACGTCCTGATGAGGGCTTGTGATATATGACACTAGTCAGGAACTTACCGAGGTGAAATCTAACACTAGTGAGGAACTTACCGAGGTGAAATATGACACTAGTAAGGAACTTACTGAGGTGAAATATGACACTAGTAAGGAACTTACTGATGTGAAATATGACACTAGTCAGGAACTTACTGGGGTGAAATATGACACTAGTCAGGAACTTACTGGGATGAAATCTGACACTGGTCAGGAAACTATTGAGGAAACTACAGAGTTCCAGGTGCCCAAGGAAGAACAGTAATCCTTACAGCTTCCTCCATTGTTAATTTATATCCTAAACACTTCATGTCCATTGAGTCCCACTAAACATTTTCTATTGTCCTTTAAGCAAAAGACTCAAACTTGCTGCACGCTTCTGTCTGAACTAAGCACGCAGCAAGACAGTAGACTTTGCTAAAAGCTACCAAAGATAGTTTACGGGACTTTCACAGTTGTGAAAGTGTCCATACTGACAGCAGCAGCTAATATATGAATGATGGGTTCTTGTCCACACTTGAGGCTTATACCTGGAGCTCCCTTATACAAGGGGCCACCGGCTTTATGTCACCCCTCTCCCTTATACAAGGGGCCACCGGCTTTATGTCACCCCCCCTCCCTTATACAAGGGGCCACCGGCTTTATGTCACCCCTCTCCCTTATACAAGGGGCCACCGGCTTTATGTCACCCCCCTCCCTTGTACAAGGGGCCATCGGCTTTATGTCACCCCCCTCCCTTGTACAAGGGGCCATCGGCTTTATGTCACCCCCCTCCCTTATACAAGAGGCCACCGGCTTTATGTCACCCCCCCTCCCTTATACAAGGGGCCACCGGCTTTATGTCACCCCTCTCCCTTATACAAGGGGCCACCGGCTTTATGTCACCCCCCTCCCTTGTACAAGGGGCCATCGGCTTTATGTCACCCCCCTCTCTTGTACAAGGGGCCATCGGCTTTATGTCACCCCCTCCCTTATACAAGAGGCCACCGGCTTTATGTCACCCCCCTCCCTTATACAAGGGGCCACCGGCTTTATGTCACCCCCCTCCCTTATACAAGGGGACACCGGCTTTATGTCACCCCCCTCCCTTATACAAGGGGCCACCGGCTTTATGTCACCCCCCTCCCTTATACAAGGGGCCACTGGGTTTATGTCACCCCCCCTCCCTTATACAAGGGGCCACCGGCTTTATGTCACCCCCCTCCCTTATACAAGGGCCCATCGGCTTTATGTCACCCCCCTCCCTTATACAAGGGGCCATCGGCTTTATGTCACCCCCCTCCCTTATACAAGGGCCCATCGGCTTTATGTCACCCCCCTCCCTTATACAAGGGGCCACCGGCTTTATGTGTCACCATCCAAGCCCCCCCCCCCCCAATAAAACACCAATAACAACGACCCTCCAAGCAGCCTTGGGAAATGGAACAACAACTAAAACTAAAAAAAAAAATTATGTCATCAGGAAAAATAGTCTAATGAAGCAAAAAAAAGAAGAATATATTGATGACAGTTGTATAAATAAATATGACAATTTCCTTTTACAAGCATCAGAGTGCAAAAGTATTACTTTCCTTTCATTCTTTGTACTTTCCATCCCCCTTCAGGCATCAATTTCCAATAAACTTTATCATCCAAACAGGCCTCACACACCGATACCCACTATACAAGCTGGCAACAGGAGATTTAATAACTAGGTGGAAATAAGCGGTAACGAAATTCATAGTCACAGCGCAGGGTGCCGTACTATCAGCATGCGGGCGCCTCTGGATATTCCATATGATGTGATAATAATCCAGCACTTATTCCTGGTGGATATTCCGTATGATGTGATAATAATCCAGCACTTATTCCTGGTGGACTCAGACTGAGACTTCGGGGCTCCTGAGTGGTACATGTAAGAGGCAGTCTGATTGGACTACTCTCGTGTCCCAAATAAACGTGCCGGGACGTGTATTTTTTCAGCAGTAAAATCCACCCCGTATGTTCTTATTTAAGTCGGTAAGTTACACCTTTTTTTTTTTAAATTGGGGCTTTGCTAACCAGGGACACACAAATATTGAAAGTTGGGGTTTATCTGCCCATATTACTGCGGTATTTTTGCTCAAAATTCACTATTTTTTTATGCTTATCATGAGTCATAGAAGGCAGTATAGTTGGACTAACAGCCTCTGGTGGGACTGACTATGAAAATCTGCAAAGCTTACACGTTTTTTGGTGTGTTTTTTTTATCTCCATTAGACTTTACAATTCCAAAATCTATTCCCCACCAGCTCCAATAATAGTTCCCACCTCCCCGGCACCATCAGTGCACACGTCAGACCTGCTTCTCTAATTAAGGAATTGATAAACACAGAAGCCTTTAATTAACTTCTAACCACGGGCATCGATAACTGTCTGGGGCCTGTCAGCAACATGTTGTAACATGTAGGGCACGGCCTGTAACGTTACCTGGTAAATTAAGAGAATAATTATCCACATTTATATGTACACCTACTTCATAGGATATCTATGTATAAAACCCAGTACATGGACCAGAGCAGGATAGGTGCAGGTAGACACCAGAAATACCTGCACAGCTCCAGTTTTACCTGCACTAACCTGCATACAGAAGGCAATATACTGACTGGTGTGGCATTATAAGTTATACTGCACACCAACCCTGCACACCCACATGTCAAACTTCAACTCTAACTCTCCACACATCAATATTACAGCTGCACACCCACCCTGCACACCCACGTGCCAAACTTCAACTCTAACTCTCCACACATCAATATTACAGCTGCACACCCACCCTGCACACCCACGTGCCAAACTTCAACTCTAACTCTCCACACATCAATATTACAGCTGCACACCCACCCTGCACACCCACGTGCCAAACTTCAACTCTAACTCTCCACACATCAATATTACAGCTGCACACCAACCCTGCACACCCACATGCCAAACTTCAACTCTAACTCTCCACACATCAATATTACAGCTGCACACCCACCCTGCACACCCACGTGCCAAACTTCAGCACTCTAACTAACCCACGTGCCAAACTTCAGCACTCTAACTGACCCACGTGCCAAACTTCAGCACTCTAACTCTCCACACAAATCAATATTACAGCATCTTCACTAGAGTGGTGCTGCTAGAAATGCCATCTTCTTAAAAGCAGGAAGATCTGACAGCTTCCGTGGAGAAACTGTTACCCGATATACCCACTGGCTCTAGACGGGCACTTTGAGCTGTTCTACCGACACCTTCCAAGGAAATCCTGAATAAACCAAAACGGCAGGCATGTCACAATCACAAGTAGTTCTCAAGGAAACTTGTAAAAGCAAAGTTTAGGTGAAACATTCAGCCATCAGGCAACTAGTTACAAACAAACCTTCCTCCATTCGCTGTGAAGTTGTGGAGCGAATTGTGACCATCGACACAGACAGAAGTTCAGTTGTATACCTCCCACCAACACCAGTACTGTATGTAATACCTTTATCCTATTGGGTATAACCTCCAACCCAGCTGCTGTGGACCCACACTGGTGTGTAACCCCAACAGTGCTATGTGCATGTCAGTATCATTTCATGTACATGTACAACCTCCAAGCTAGTTGCTGTAAACACACACTGGTGTGTAACCATAGAATGAAGTGTTTACAGATTTCTAACATACCTTTAACATGTGCCTTTGTTCTCTGTCTCTTAAGGGTTCATCAGTCCTTCCGTAGTGTTACCTCCACATGGTCGGTCCTAAAGGCGTCTTCTCTACACACAACTTTCACTTTCTGATGACCTTCACTTAAAGGTTTCTCTTCAGATATCTGCAGAATAAGAAAATAAAGTATAAATGAAACAATTGTAACAAGTTGACATTTCATGATAGCAATATTACCTGCAAGTATCCTTGAGAAATAATTTTGCAAGTAAACCTTTGTGTGCTGAGTAACTTAAGACTGTTGGGGGCAAACCATGAACCACCTGATGTGCCATCAAAAACAAACCTGCTTTGCAGGCAAAGTTTCGCACCCTGTACCAAACCTAACTTACCATGCCAGCAAAGTTTCGCACCCTGTACCAAACCTAACTTACCATGCCAGCAAAGTTTCGCACCCTGTACCAAACCTAACTTACCATGCCAGCAAAGTTTCGCACACTGTACCAAACCAAACTTACCATGCCAGCAAAGTTTCGCACCCTGTACCAAACCAAACTTACCATGCCAGCAAAGATTCGCACCCTGTACCAAACCATGCCAGCAAGTTTCCAACCCAACAAGCCTCCACCAAGCGCGGAAGCTCGACCCAACTCCCAACAAGCCCTGATTTACATCTTGTCTGCTTTGTATGCTGCAAATTATCAGGTTATACATTCTTAAGGAATCCAATTACAAGGCGCTGACATCCGGGGGGAGACCCGATAAAGGAAAATGTCGCCTCTCCGCAAAACGCAATTTATATTCACTATCCATCAGCGGTAAACTGGGATGATATTTCTGTGATGGGATGTAGGGATTGTTCAGAAGAATTAATCCGCTTTCGGGGCCAACGTTCAAAATTAGTCTTCTTTATCGCCTGTCGTGGAGAATCTTATGGCTACGCTAATCTATTTCTTCCTTCTCAGAACCACCACTTTAATCATCTTTGATTGGAGAAAAAAACATAAAAACATCACAATACGTCATTCATGGTAAAAAGGCAATATGGCTTGATTATGGCACCAACAGTTGAAAAAATATTAAGTTGAGTGGTACCATTTTCTGTATCTGCATAAACTTGGTTTATTTTCCATCTATCAATGATTGCAAATAAGTTGAAATCCATTATATATAATATCACCCAGCCCAGGAAGCTGACTTTGTGGCTCCTGTGGTAGCAAATGTGTCCATCATGTCAGTGCAGCATGTCCTTTTTTCAATCTTTAATTTTCATTTTTCCTGCTACATCGTTTCTCTGCACAAACCCAGAACCAGGGAATAAAACAGCCATGCCCCCCCCCCCCCCCAACATCACCCCCATCCAAGCTAACTCCTGTAATTAGATCAGCAGGCAGTTATAAAGCGATTTATGGGAGAGGTAATTTCTCTTCACAGGCTTAGCCCGGCACCACAATAGCATTAAGCACCTGTTGACGGCAAAGTTATTACCCCGTCTTTCATCCTTAAACCCCCACTCAACAACACGGCCCGATTTAATTATAGATACACAGGAGGAGACAAAGTAATTAAGCCACAAAACATGAGAAAATTAGGCCGGTAATAAACGAGAAGAGACGGGTGATATGATTTAATATGAAGGTACGGATGTATCCATTTTCAGGGTTTTCAAGGAGAGACAGACAGAGATGCATCCATGGATGGTACTTGGGAGATCCCTCACAAATATACTCAGGAATGGCAGCATTTAAACTAAGGCTGAGATTTATCAAGCTTTCATTCTAATGAAATTGTTTTCCATGACACATGACGATGTAAGTTTTGTTATCTAGTCACTAAATCTGAATGAACAGTGATGGCAATATATTGTCATCATCATCATCATATACTAGTGGAACCACTAGAAACACTGTCAAAACATTGCCCGTGTTCTGTGTGAAAGTGCTACCTTAACACAAAACTTGTGACAGTGCTACCTTAACACAAACTTGTGAAAGTGCTACCTTAACACAAGACTTGCCTGTGTTCTGTGTAAAAGTGCTACCTTAACACAAAACAAACATTCCTGTAACTATATACTGTAGAAAGAATTAATGACTGATACTTTAAATCCCATTAATCTTGAAGACTCTGGAACAGCTGGGCCGAGGATTTAAGGATGTACCACAAGGAAATCTGGAGGAGTCAGCAAGACCCAAACATTTCAGTTCAGCAACATCTCGAGAAACCAGACTGCTGTACCAACACTGTCTAAGGAAATAACTACCAATGAATTTTTGCTATTCACTTTAGTATAACATTCAGCCTGTTAGCAACACATTTGTCATGGTGTAAGCAGCAGGGAAGAAGGGCTGAAGACTTAAAGCATTAGATTTAACTTCATCAAAATGTCACATCCCAACACTGCTTTCTGTTTCATCTTAAATTCTTTGAACATTTAAGGACTGGATAGCATCTTGGTCCAATACAAATTCAGTACTTATTGTTAACAATTTGAGAGAGATTGAGGGCAAAAGATGCCATGGTAATATCAGGTCTTACAACCACCTTGCATCGATACAATTACCACCAAACAGTGCTCAAATGCCACCAACTGGCAAACCATGTTTAGGTGATAGACTGAACCCAGGCCACCCAGAGTACCCTTCAACAAAGTGCAAGTCTCCAACCACATGCTGCTGTACATATAGAGAAACATTACCACACATCACCATCTACATGGTTTGACAAGGCTGATCCCTGGACTTTCCCTGGGTTACAGCTTCAATGGACCTAGCTCTCATTGAAAAACAACTTAAGTAGTAGTCAAACCACGAGATCCTCAATTTGCAGAAGCCAAGACTGAAGACCAACTTGCTGCTGAGATATTAGAATTGCACACATGAACAGTGTTTGTGTCATCACCTCGTGACCTACTACTGAAGTTCTGACAAGGCTGATCCCTGGACTTTCCACTGTTACTTACAGCTTTAATGAACCTCGCACTGAAAACCAGCTTGTCATCAGGAGAGTTTGGCACCTCCCCGCGGCCTCTCTAGTGTGGGTTCTTCTGAAGGGCAGCGATGTCAGCGATGATCGAGACTGGCGAGAGTTCGATCAAACCGTGCCTCTTTACGAACCTTTGTGCCGCGCTGAGTTTATCTCTCCCATCTCTGCGGATAAGTAGATTAAAGCCGCTCTGCAAACCTGCCTTGAAAGGGGTTCCGCCGGCCGGCCGGGCTGAAAGCTTGCCGGCTAAATAGACTTTTGGAGATTCGCACACAGATCAGTCATGGCTGGGAGATACGCACACAGATCAGTCATGGGTTGATTGAGATCAGACAAATATAGCAATGAGGCATGACCCGCACATGTTGGGGGGGGGGGGTCTTTGGAGTAGGTGGTTATGGGGAAAACTTTTACATGCCTGCACCACAGTGTGGAAGCTTATGGGGGAAGACTTTTACTAAACAGGACTTTTACTGTACCTGCATGGGACTATGGTGTGGTAGCTAACGGGAAAGACTTGTAGTTGCACATGCATGGGACTATGGTGTGGTAGCTAACGGGAAAGACTTGTAGTTGCACATGCATGGGACTATGGTGTGGTGGCTTACTGGAAAGACTTTTACTGTACATGCATTGGACTATGGTGTGGTAGATTATGGGGGAAGACTGTATCTTGTTTTTTTTTACCCATCTTGTTTTTTTTTCGCCCTATCTCATTATTTTTGCAGTCTGCAGAGGATGTCATCCATAAGATTTACTTGCTGTGGCCTTATGAGAGAAACAAACATTTGCAACACATTTCAATCTAAAATCGAATGTCAGGAAAATTCCCATGTCAATGGAGCGTTGAGTGTTGTAATTTATCCATCATAATTTGTAGCGAGTCCACAGAGACGCCGTTTTCATCTGTAACCTGATTTATGGCGCCGCAGAAGACACAAAGTGCCGGCCACCCCGATGATTAAGGTCGATAAACGCTCCAATATTGAGTGATACCAAATCAGCCAGGATTTCCCCAGGGCCGGCTGCAATCAGGCTGGGAACCGCTCGCCTTTCCCGCCTGAATCAGGCTGGGAACCGCTCGCCTTTCCCGCCTGAATCAGGCTGGGAACCGCTCGCCTTTCCCGCCTGAATCAGGCTGGGAACCGCTCGCCTTTCCCGCCTGAATCAGGCTGGGAACCGCTCGCCTTTCCCGCCTGAATCAGGCTGGGAACCGCTCGCCTTTCCCGCCAGACATCAGGCTGGGAACCGCTCGCCTTTCCTGCTGCAATCAGGCTGGGAACCGCTCGCCTTTCCCGCCAGAATCAGGCTGGGAACCGCTCGCCTTTCCCGCCAGAATCAGGCTGGGAACCGCTCGCCTTTCCCGCCAGAATCAGGCTGGGAACCGCTCGCCTTTCCCGCCAGAAATCAGGAGGCCAGAAACAAACACGGGAAGCACAATGTAAGGCTGGGCTGGAGGAACGAATTTCAGAGTAGATCAAACACACGGAGAGAACATCTCAATCCATGGCATGTCCAACACAAAAGTTCTGCTGCAGTATCAAGGTCACACACCAGGGGGCCTAAACTTCACATTGACCTTTGTCTTCTAAATACCTACCCACATTCCAAATATCATTACCATCCATCCAGAGGTTCTTATTCATGTGTGCTGACCACTTACAGCGGCACATTATCCAGAAACACACACAAAAGCACAAACTGCACACAGACACACCGAAAACAATACCTCCATTTTCCATAGAGGTAGAAGAAGGATTAAAAGTCCATCCATGCTGACATGATGGCGCTTATGTCTAACTAAAGACAACATTACACATTTTGTACCTCTGCACTTTTACAAACTGTTATCTCCACCAGGCCTCCAACTTACTTCAGCTCCCCTGTACGTGCCTTCCAGACCCCCATGCCTCCAACTGTTTTACAGAAGGAAATTTACAGCCTACAGAATAAAAGCAATATTCCCACCCTGGCGGCCCCAACCCGGTCCTGAATGGGCACAGCACATCATGATGCTGCCATTATGATACTATCATATGCTCTAAGGGGTTTCCAGATCCAGCAACAAAACTTTAATAGAGCAATCCATCCCCATAAACCACCAGCCGGCAAGGCTCTCTCGCAGCGCCGTGATCGCTTCATCCAAATATAGACTTTAGATTGGTTTGCCGCAGTAGAGACAGAAATCCCTGCAGCTACGCAGCCTTTCAGGCTTCGCTCTGTCAGTAACTACCCACGATAGCAGCTACGCAGCCTTTCAGGCTTCGCTCTGTCGGTAACTACCCACGATAGCAGCTACGCAGCCTTTCAGGCTTCGCTTTGTCAGTAACTACCCACGATAGCAGCTTTGCAGCCTTTCAGGCTTCGCTCTGTCAGTAACTACCCACGATAGCAGCAACGCAGCCTTTCAGGCTTCGCTCTGTCAGTAACTACCCACGATAGCAGCTACGCAGCCTTTCAGGCTTCGTTCTGTCAGTAACTACCCACGATAGCAGCTTCGCAGCCTTTCAGGCTTCGCTCTGTAACTACCCACGATAGCAGCTACCGGCCTTTCAGGCTTCGCTCTGTCAGTAACTACCCACGATAGCAGCTACCGGCCTTTCAGGCTTCGCTCTGTCAGTAACTACCCACGATAGCAGCTACATGTACGCAGCCTTTCAGGCTTCGCTCTGTCGGTAACTACCCACGATAGCAGCTACGCAGTGTTTCAGGCTTCGCTCTGTCAGTAACTACCCACGATAGCAGCTACGCAGCCTTTCAGGCTTCGCTCTGTCAGTAACTACCCACGATAGCAGCTACGCAGCCTTTCAGGCTTCGCTCTGTCAGTAACTACCCACGATAGCAGCTACGCAGTGTTTCAGGCTTCGCTCTGTCAGTAACTACCCACGATAGCAGCTACGCAGCCTTTCAGGCTTCGCTCTGTCAGTAACTACCCACGATAGCAGCTACGCAGCCTTTCAGGCTTCGCTCTGTCAGTAACTACCCACGATAGCAGCTACGCAGCCTTTCAGGCTTCGCTCTGTCAGTAACTACCCACGATAGCAGCTACGCAGCCTTTCAGGCTTCGCTCTGTCAGTAACTACCCACGATAGCAGCTACGCAGCCTTTCAGGCTTTGCTCTGTCAGTAACTACCCACGATAGCAGCTACGCAGCCTTTCAGGCTTTGCTCTGTCAGTAACTACCCACGATAGCAGCTACGCAGCCTTTCAGGCTTCGCTCTGTCGGTAACTACCCACGATAGCAGCTACGCAGACTTTCAGGCTTCGCTCTGTCGGTAACTACCCACGATAGCAGCTACGCAGCCTTTCAGGCTTCGCTCTGTCAGTAACTACCCACGATAGCAGCTACCGGCCTTTCAGGCTTCGCTCTGTCAGTAACTACCCACGATAGCAGCAACGCAGCCTTTCAGGCTTCGCTCTGTCGGTAACTTCCCACGATAGCAGCTACGCAGCCTTTCAGGCTTCGCTCTGTCGGTAACTACCCACGATAGCAGCTACCGGCCTTTCAGGCTTCGCTCTGTCGGTAACTACCCACGATAGCAGCTACCGGCCTTTCAGGCTTCGCTCTGTCGGTAACTACCCACGATAGCAGCTACGCAGTCTTTCAGGCTTCGCTCTGTAACTACCCACGATAGCAGCTACGCAGCCTTTCAGGCTTCGCTCTGTAACTACCCACGATAGCAGCTACCGGCCTTTCAGGCTTCGCTCTGTCAGTAGCTACCCACGATAGCAGCTACACAGCCTTTCAGGCTTCGCTCTGTCAGTAACTACCCACGATAGCAGCTACGCAGTCTTTCAGGCTTCGCTCTGTCAGTAACTACCCACGATAGCAGCTACCGGCCTTTCAGGCTTCGCTCTGTCAGTAACTACCCACGATAGCAGCTACCGGCCTTTCAGGCTTCGCTCTGTCAGTAACTACCCACGATAGCAGCTTCGCAGTCTTTCAGGCTTCGCTCTGTCAGTAACTACCCACGACAGCAGCTACCGGCCTTTCAGGCTTCGCTCTGTCAGTAACTACCCACGACAGCAGCTACCGGCCTTTCAGGCTTCGCTCTGTCAGTAACTACCCACGATAGCAGCTACGCAGCCTTTCAGGCTTCGCTCTGTAACTACCCACGATAGCAGCTACGCAGCCTTTCAGGCTTCGCTCTGTAACTACCCACGATAGCAGCTACGCAGCCTTTCAGGCTTCGCTGTGTCGGTAACTACCCACGATAGCAGCTACCGGCCTTTCAGGCTTCGCTCTGTCAGTAACTACCCACGATAGCAGCAACGCAGCCTTTCAGGCTTCGCTCTGTCAGTAACTACCCACGATAGCAGCTACGCAGCCTTTCAGGCTTCTCTCTGTAACTACCCATGATAGCAGCTTTGCAGCCTTTCAGGCTTCGCTCTGTAACTACCCACGATAGCAGCAACGCAGCCTTTCAGGCTTCGCTCTGTCAGTAACTACCCACGATGATCACATTATCTGTCAACAAACAGATGCAAACACAAACAGAACCTTCTTTGCAAAGGTAACAAATCAAATGTCTTACATGCTCACAGAGAGTTAGAGCAACCCTTAACTGGCCCTAACTACATGTATGCTGATATTGGACCAGACAGCACAATTCATAGGGGAGACTTCTGCTCCCTCCAAACAAACTGAGTTTTACTCCAAATCCCAATCAATTCAGCAAGGAAAGGAAAAGAGAGGGGGCAAGGCCGCATCTTCGGGGAAAATTGATCTGGAGACAAAACTTACAGGAATAGATGGAGCCAGGAGAGGACCCTTCAGCCTTATGAATATGACAGAGTGCATATCTTGGATCAAATGTTAGATCAGAGTAGGGGCATTTGGGGACAGAAAGCAGACCCTACCATAGTGAGCTGAGTGATGTTTCTCTGTTGGACAGTCCTGCTTAATTGGTCACAAGTGCTGTTCGTTAGTGTGACTAATCACTCTCCTCGTTAGTGTGACTAATCACTCTGCCCACATGATGTGAGCTGCTAATTGATTTATGGCTCATCAGTATGCAGCTCCCTGCTCAGCCACAATCTGTCATTCTCCAGAGTAATGTGAGAATGCAGAGAAAACTATGGGGGAGGAATTTCAGGCTATGTAATTATGAACAACAATTAAGCTCGTTAGCAGCACACAGAGCTCTGCCGGTACAATGGCGTGGATATTTGCAGAAACTCTCTCCCAAATGTAGGTAAAAACTCTGACCAGTTACAGTTGTGCAGATGGGCAGGCATTTCCAGCAGGAGGGAATGATGTCGGATCAGCACTAAGGACAGACCCACAGGCTCACATAAATATTTCCCTGTCATTGCTGCAGACAGGATAACCAGGTACTCAGCTAGTGCAGGCAGAAACAGTCCTTGTACTTTACTGTTCTCTGAGCTAGATTGAAATAGTACATTTAAATCCCCACACATTCACTGGTTTGAAATGAAAACGTTGTGAGCAATGCTCCTGTCAGAAGAAATGACCATGGCTGAAGCATTAAGTGTAATATTCCCTTCCTAACGTCCAAACTGCCCATCATCTACCCGTCCAAACAACCTTTCAACAATACTTTCCTCGCTTTGGCAGGCGTGATTCTCCCATTCAACAAATCAGTGCAGAATGTCCACATAAAACTGCACTAGTTTCTCCTGTCCCCGTCTGTGTGAGGGTTTTCATCTGATCACAGACTGACAGTTTAAGTACATCTACAGTACGTCCTGCTGCAGTGCCATGGGCAGCTGCTAGGGGTCCCATCATCAATTAGCCATAGCCAGTTTCTCCAGTCTGTGTCTGCATGGCAGCCATTATCTCTGCTCACAGAAGTAAACAAGCTTTTTGGAGACCAGTTTCTTCTACAAAATGTAGATACTAGTGTAAAACTGTGCAACCAGATGTATCTTGTCATTTCTACAACTTTCTATTCTAAATTCTGGGATATTTTGTAAACCTCTCTTGGCCCCTACATGAAAAGACAATGTTATCCAATGATTTCTTCCGCCATATTAAGATGTGCAGTCAACAAGTTAACAGATTAACAGATTCCCATCCCATCAGCAGCAGGGTGCTGAAACCTGCCCGTGTTTACTGCCAGACATCCCGGGATCCTCGCTAAGAGAGAAGCCACAAAACTGATCAATAACAATATGCTGCTAATAGTTGTTTATCGATGCAAAAAATGAAGAAAGTAACGAACTCCCTTGTCATCATCAAGGTGCTAAAACATTTCTGTGTTTACCGCCAGACATCCTGGGAGTCGCTAAGACTCGAGAGTAAGAGAGAAACCACAAACTGATCAATAACAATATGCTGCTAATAGTTGTAGCAAATCAATGCAACAAATGAAGAAATTAACGAACTCCCTTCTCATCATCAGGGTGCTACAGCCTGCCTGTGTTTACTGCCAGACATCCCTGGAGTCGCTAAGACTCAAGAGTAAGAGAGAAACCACAAACTGATCGATAACAATATGCTGCATGAATCGTTCCCCACTCTAGCCATCGACCGGCAGCCCTGCTTGACGAATGGGTCTGGATAAGAAGATACTTAGAAACCGGCATGATATGGATATGAATGGGTAAAAATTATCCCTATCATCTTACACAGAAAGCCCGACCGAGATTTCTCTATATCCAATTCTGAGAACTCTTTGATCCAGCGTTGGCTGTGACGGGCGGCATGCGACATAAATATGGGCCCTTTATACAGCAGTGATGGGGGAGATAGGGACGTGATGACATGAAATATTCAGCAGCACATAAAGGCAGCTTCAGCAGGCATTACTGGCAGTTCTCAGGCATTCCAAACACTTAGTTCAGAATCTGAACCTTCGTAAGTGGGAAGGAATGGCATCAATCTGATTTCCAACATTCCTGCTAATGGTGGTACACATGACAGCCCAGCTGCACTGGTGTTAGTGATGTCTTATTTTCACAGAAGTAGATTACTTAATACATCACTGCTAACCAGGGAAACAGCGCACACCTGCAACTTGCAACTTGTGGAAAACATTTTGATATTTCGATTTGCAGTTGAGCATGCTGAACTATCTTGCTATTATGAATTTATGTACATTGTACAAACACTTGGCAATGCCAATGATAAATATTAGAAAATTTGGAATAAAAGAGGAGGAAATGGGTGGCAACAAGGACACTCGTCTGCCGTTCTGTCCTGACCCAACAAGCTCACTCCTCTGCCGTTCTGTCCTGACCGAATCATCGTGGCTTGGACCATGTTCCAGCCTCCCGTTCTGTCCTGACTGAATCATCGTGGCTTGGACCATGTTCCAGCCTCCCGTTCTGTCCTGACTGAATCATCGTGGCTCGGGCCATGTTCCAGCCTCCCGTTCTGTCCTGACTGAATCATCTTGGCTTGGACCATGTTCCAGCCTCCCGTTCTGTCCTGACTGAATCATCTTGGCTCGGACCATGTTCCAGCCTCCCGTTCTGTCCTGACTGAATCATCGTGGCTCGGACCATGTTCCAGCCTCCCGTTCTGTCCTGACTGAATCATCGTGGCTCGGACCATGTTCCAGCCTCCCGTTCTGTCCTGACTGAATCATCGTGGCTCGGACCATGTTCCAGCCTCCCGTTCTGTCCTGACTGAATCATCGTGGCCCGGACCATGTTCCAGCCTCCCGTTCTGTCCTGACCGAATCATCGTGGCTTGGACCATGTTCCAGCCTCCCGTTCTGTCCTGACCGAATCATCGTGACTCGGACCATGTTCCAGCCTCCCGTTCTGTCCTGACCGAATCATCGTGGCTCGGGCCATGTTCCAGCCTCCCGTTCTGTCCTGACCGAATCATCGTGGCTCGGACCATGTTCCAGCCTCCCGTTCTGTCCTGACTGAATCATCGTGGCTCGGACCATGTTCCAGCCTCCCGTTCTGTCCTGACCGAATCATCGTGGCCCGGACCATGTTCCAGCCTCCCGTTCTGTCCTGACTGAATCATCGTGGCTCGGACCATGTTCCAGCCTCCCGTTCTGTCCTGACCAAATCATCGTGGCTCGGACCATGTTCCAGCCTCCCGTTCTGTCCTGACTGAATCATCGTGGCTCGGACCATGTTCCAGCCTCCCGTTCTGTCCTGACCGACTCATCTTGGCTCGGACCATGTTCCAGCCTCCCGTTCTGTCCTGACCAAATCATCGTGGCTCGGACCATGTTCCAGCCTCCCGTTCTGTCCTGACCGACTCATCTTGGCTCGGACCATGTTCCAGCCTCCCGTTCTGTCCTGACTGAATCATCTTGGCTTGGACCATGTTCCAGCCTCCCGTTCTGTCCTGACTGAATCATCTTGGCTCGGACCATGTTCCAGCCTCCCGTTCTGTCCTGACCAAATCATCGTGGCTCGGACCATGTTCCAGCCTCCCGTTCTGTCCTGACTGAATCATCGTGGCCCGGACCATGTTCCAGCCTCCCGTTCTGTCCTGACTGAATCATCTTGGCTTGGACCATGTTCCAGCCTCCCGTTCTGTCCTGACTGAATCATCGTGGCTCGGGCCATGTTCCAGCCTCCCGTTCTGTCCTGACTGAATCATCGTGGCTTGGACCATGTTCCAGCCTCCCGTTCTGTCCTGACTGAATCATCTTGGCTTGGACCATGTTCCAGCCTCCCGTTCTGTCCTGACCGAATCATCGTGGCTAGGGCCATGTTCCAGCCTCCCGTTCTGTCCTGACTGAATCATCTTGGCTTGGACCATGTTCCAGCCTCCCGTTCTGTCCTGACTGAATCATCGTGGCTCGGACCATGTTCCAGCCTCCCGTTCTGTCCTGACCAACTCATCGTGGCTCGGACCATGTTCCAGCCTCCCGTTCTGTCCTGACTGAATCATCGTGGCTCGGACCATGTTCCAGCCTCCCGTTCTGTCCTGACTGAATCATCGTGGCTCGGACCATGTTCCAGCCTCCCGTTCTGTCCTGACTGAATCATCGTGGCTCGGACCATGTTCCAGCCTCCCGTTCTGTCCTGACTGATTATTTGTGGCTCAGACCATGTTCCAGCCTCCCGTTCTGTCCTGACTGAATCATCGTGGCCCGGACCATGTTCCAGCCTCCCGTTCTGTCCTGACCGACTCATCTTGGCTCGGACCATGTTCCAGCCTCCCGTTCTGTCCTGACTGAATCATCGTGGCTCGGACCATGTTCCAGCCTCCCGTTCTGTCCTGACTGAATCATCGTGGTTCGGGCCATGTTCCAGCCTCCCGTTCTGTCCTGACTGAATCATCGTGGTTCGGGCCATGTTCCAGCCTCCCGTTCTGTCCTGACCGACTCATCTTGGCTCGGACTATGTTCCAGCCTCCCGTTCTGTCCTGACTGAATCATCGTGGCCCGGACCATGTTCCAGCCTCCCGTTCTGTCCTGACTGAATCATCGTGACTCGGACCATGTTCCAGCCTCCCGTTCTGTCCTGACCGAATCATCGTGGCTCGGACCGTGTTCCAGCCTCGCTACTCTGACCGCTGGCAGTTTCAGCTGCCCACAAAATGATGAAATATGATCACTTTGTCATCAAATTCAATTTCCACATCCAGGGTAATTTTGCCCCAGTCACTTTTATCGCCATCTTTATCGACCCTTGACATGGTTCTGAATACCCATATACCAACCATAGGGGCACCCATATACCAACCATAGGGGCGTTGTAGCATGTTTGTTTTCTAGCATAGGGTATTGCAGCATGTTTGTTTTCTACAATAGGGTATTGTAGCATGTTTGTTTTCTAGCATATTGTAGCATGTTTGTTTTCTACAATAGGGTATTGTACCATGTTTGTTTTCTAACATAGGGTATTGTACCATGTTTGTTTTCTATCATAGGGTATTGTAGCATGTTTGTTTTCTACAATAGGGTATTGTACCATGTTTGTTTTCTAGCATAGGGTATTGTAGCATGTTTGTTTTCTACAATAGGGTATTGTACCATGTTTGTTTTCTAGCATAGGGTATTGAAGCATGTTTGTTTTCTACAATAGGGTATTGTACCATGTTTGTTTTCTAGCATAGGGTATTGTAGCATGTTTGTTTTCTATCATAGGGTATTGTAGCATGTTTGTTTTCTATCATAGGGTATTGTAGCATGTTTGTTTTCTATCATAGGGTATTGTACCATGTTTGTTTTCTATCATAGGGTATTGTAGCATGTTTGTTTTCTAACATAGGGTATTGTAGCATGTTTGTTTTCTAACATAGGGTATTGTAGCATGTTTGTTTTCTAACATAGGGTATTGTAGCATGTTTGTTTTCTAACATAGGGTATTGTAGCATGTTTGTTTTCTAGCATAGGGTATTGTAGCATGTTTGTTTTCTAGCATATTGTAGCATGTTTGTTTTCTACAATAGGGTATTGTACCATGTTTGTTTTCTAACATAGGGTATTGTACCATGTTTGTTTTCTATCATAGGGTATTGTAGCATGTTTGTTTTCTATTATAGGGTATTGTAGCATGTTTGTTTTCTACAATAGGTATTGTACCATGTTTGTTTTCTAGCATAGGGTATTGTAGCATGTTTGTTTTCTACAATAGGGTATTGTACCATGTTTGTTTTCTAGCATAGGGTATTGAAGCATGTTTGTTTTCTACAATAGGGTATTGTACCATGTTTGTTTTCTAGCATAGGGTATTGTAGCATGTTTGTTTTCTATCATAGGGTATTGTAGCATGTTTGTTTTCTATCATAGGGTATTGTAGCATGTTTGTTTTCTATCATAGGGTATTGTACCATGTTTGTTTTGTAGCATAGGGTATTGTAGCATGTTTGTTTTCTAGCATAGGGTATTGTAGCATGTTTGTTTTGTAGCATACTATAAGCTATAGAAATATTCAAATTTGAAAAGAATAACTAATATTTTGAACCAAAGCAAAGCCAAGGTGCTGTGCCTGACCGGTGTAACCTGATGAATTATGATGATGATGAAAAATAAATGACTCCATAAGAATATACCAAATTTGCACATCAATTGTAACACTTCTTTGATTTGAAGCAGATTGTTTCCGTCCACACAACAGTGCATGTTGGCTGTAGGCAGCCTTGAGTACACACATAAGAGCACAGTACACAACACAAGAGCTGAGCATGTTCCACATCTGGTCTGTGTTTCACAGTTGTCACAACACAGAAGTGGGAGGAACTCAGGTCACCTCCTGAACTCAGGGCAATAGCCACTACCCAAACAGTTTAGCCAACACTCACCTCCCCCATTATCAAGCATGCCAACAACTCCTCATGTTTTCATAACTACAGCATCCATGTTGTCATATTTAAGGTGGGAATTTCTAATGGGCCAAAATGGGACAGAAGCATTAATACGTTCCAGCTTGGCAAAGTCTGACCCAAAGACCTGAGCTACAGGCTGATGACGTAGTCATTGGAATGTTTCTGAACAAAACCTAAGACAAAAAATTCAAATTCAAATACACGTCATCCATAGCTGCTATAGCTGAACACTTTTTGTGAAAACAAACTTGGAAATGTGTCTGTAGGAAAAGTAGCTGCATGTACAATTGTACAAGTCAACAACAACAACAACAACAACACTTGTGCATAGAGGAACTGTAGGAAAGGTTTATGTCAGGTTTATCCTTGTACCATGGTGACATCATACATGTGCCTGGTTATTGGGGAGGCATTCACACATGCTGGGAGTTACACTAGTGAGGTTCAGTACAGGTACAAAAAAACACAAATAGTCAGCCCGGTGCAGTACCAGGGAAGGTCACGGGGGTCCAAAATCTCATCATTTTTTCTACAGGTCAAGACCCTACTATACGCAACACAAACTCTGGTACACATGAATGATAGAAAAACATAACCTAGCGAAGGTAATAACCAGATGTAAAAAGGCTTACAGCTGTGGGTATCCTTACAGCAAGGAGGCATCCATAGACCGACTCCTGTCCAACCCAAGACTCCACTCCTGTCCAACCCAAGACTCCACTCAGTGCTGTTGCCATGACCTGTGCCACCAGCAGTATCAGCAGGAATGTTGCACAAAATGAGGACCAGACAGGGATGAGTCCTGCTGATGGGGCAGGTCAGAGGGAGCCTGGTAACCGTACAGGTCAGGCCTCAGGAGCCTGGTAACCGTACCGGCCAGGCCTCAGGAGCCTGGTAACCGTCAGAGGGAGCCTGGTAACCGTACAGGCCAGGCCCAGGAGCCTGGTAACCGTACAGGACAGGCCTCAGGAGCCTGGTAACCATACAGGGATGAGTCCTGCTGAAGGGGCAGGGCAGGCCCAGGAAAGGTGACAGATGTGGCCTAGCAACCGGCCTAGCAACCACTCACGTTTGGTAATTCTAGAAATAACCACAGTGATATCTAGCACTGCTACACATAACTAAGGTGATATATATCTAGCACTGCTAGACATAACCACAGTAATGTATATCTAGCACTGCTAGGCATAACCACAGTAATGTATATCTAGCACTGCTAGGCATAACCACAGTAATGTATATCTAGCACTGCTAGGCATAACCACAGTAATGTATATCTAGCACTGCTAGGCATAACCACAGTAATGTATATCTAGCACTGCTAGGCATAACCACAGTAATGTATATCTAGCACTGCTAGGCATAACCACAGTAATGTATATCTAGCACTGCTAGGCATAACCACAGTAATGTATATCTAGCACTGCTAGGCATAACCACAGTAATGTATATCTAGCACTGCTAGGCATAACCACAGTAATGTATATCTAGCACTGCTAGGCATAACCTTGGTGAAGCACTGCTAGGGCATAACCACAGTAATGTGTATCTAACACTGCTAGACATAACCTTGGTGAAGCACTGCTAAGGCATTACCACAGTAATGTAAATCTAGCACTGCTAGGCATAACCTTGGTGAAGCACTGCTAAGGCATAACCACAGTAATGTATATCTAACACTGCTAGGCATAACTAAGGTGATGTATATCTAGCACTGCTAGGCACAGCCTTGGTGATGTATGTTTAGCACTACTAGGTGTAACCTTGGTAATGTGTGTTTAGCACTAATAGGCGCAACCGGGCAAACAATAATGGCATATAAGTAATACTAACCAGGCATTTCTCATGTGTACAAGTTGCTCAGATAATGACATATAACCTGCATTTCTCATGTGTACAAGTTGCTCAGATAATGACATATAACCTGCATTTCTCATGTGTACAAGTTGCTCAGATAATGGCATATAACCTGCATTTTTCAAGTGTCCATTGCTCAGGGCAATACAAATGGAACAGGAAAGACGCAGCACTCTCTGCCATTATAGCGAGACAGATGTGGTCTGTAGGGATACTGTGATATATAAGGTACAAATCTAGTTCCAGGGAAATACAGCAAACATCTGTCATGTCCGGCTGCATCCATGGATCAGTGGGACATACAGCAGGAGGGGAGACACTGTCTTCCCTAACCCACAACATTGCCTAATATATTACCCACTGTCCTCCCTAACCCACAACATTGCCTATGCTAACCCACTGTCCTCCCTAACCCACAACATTGCCTATGCTAAACACCGTCCTCCCTAACCCACAACATTGCCTATGCTAACCCACTGTCCTCCCTAACCCACAACATTGCCTAGCTAACCCACTGTCCTCCTAACCCACAACATTGCCTATGCTAACCCAGTCTTCCCTAACCCACAACATTGCCTATGCTAACCCACTGTCCTCCCTAACCCACAACATTGCCTAACATATTACCCACTGTCCTCCCTAACCCACAACATTGCCTAGCTAACCCACTGTCCTCCCTAACCCACAACATTGCCTAATATATTACCCAGTCTTCCCTAACCCAAACATTGCCTATGCTAACCCACTGTCCTCCCTAACCCACAACATTGCCTAACATATTACCCACTGTCCTCCCTAACCCACAACATTGCCTATGCTAACCCACTGTCCTCCCTAACCCACAACATTGCCTATGCTAACCCACTGTCCTCCCTAACCCACAACATTGCCTATGCTAACCCAGTCTTCCCTAACCCACAACATTGCCTATGCTAACCCACTGTCCTCCCTAACCCACAACATTGCCTAACATATTACCCACTGTCCTCCCTAACCCACAACATTGCCTAGCTAACCCACTGTCCTCCCTAACCCACAACATTGCCTAATATATTACCCAGTCTTCCCTAACCCACAACATTGCCTATGCTAACCCACTGTCCTCCCTAACCCACAACATTGCCTAACATATTACCCACTGTCCTCCCTAACCCACAACATTGCCTATGCTAACCCACTGTCCTCCCTAACCCACAACATTGCCTATGCTAACCCACTGTCCTCCCTAACCCACAACATTGCCTATGCTAACCCAGTCTTCCCTAACCCACAACATTGCCTATGCTAACCCACTGTCCTCCCTAACCCACAACATTGCCTAACATATTACCCACTGTCCTTCCTAACCCACAACATTGCCTAGCTAACCCACTGTCCTCCCTAACCACAACATTGCCTAATATATTACCCAGTCTCCCCTAACCCACAACATTGCCTATGCTAACCCACTGTCCTCCCTAACCCACAACATTGCCTAACATATTACCCACTGTCCTCCCTAACCCACAACATTGCCTATGCTAACCCACTGTCCTCCCTAACCCACAACATTGCCTAGCTAACACAGCCAACACAGAAAGGTCTGAAAACGGCCAAAAAAGGGCTTAAACAGTCTTACCTATTGTTATTGGGTGGTTAAAGGGGCTTAAACGGTCTTGTCCTGGTGTGCATTGTTTCTATGCAGATGCCAAGGGCTGAAAACCAAGTTCACACCTAGGTAACAAGGGACTTCACACATCAGTGTAATTTATTCATTATTGATATGCGTAGCCACACAAGGGACACTCACCTGAGTTTTGACACCTCATTCATGAAGTGTTAAAACCGTCAGGCTGAAAGGGGCTGACTTCTTATTGTGATCTGCTACAAAGTAAACACACCTGGTTCCATTCAATTTCTTGCATAGTGAGACCAGAAGTGAACAATAGTAGTATCCTCTTTCAGTCCCTTTAACCACCCAATAACAATAGGCAAGACTGTTTTAAGACTGTTTAAGCCCTTTTTTGGCCGTTTTCAGACCTTACTGTGTTGGCAGTGTAACCCACTGTCCTCCCTAACCCACAACATTGCCTATGCTAACCCAGTCTTCCCTAACCCACAACATTGCCTAAGCTAACCCACTGTCCTCCCTAACCAACAACATTGCCTAATATTAATAAATTACCCACCGTATTCCCTAACCCTCAGAGTGCAGAGTGTTCAGACCACTGCATCAGCAGAATACAGTGGACTACTACTGTCCTCCCTAACCCACAACATTGCCTAATATATTACCCACTGTCTTCCCTAACCCACAACATTGCCTAATATATTACCCACTGTCTTCCCCAAGCCTTGGGGTTTGTGAGTACAGAAGGAAAAGGTTAGAAGCCAGCTGTAACAGATCAGAATTACCCAGTCCTTTGGAGGGGATTAAAAGCTTCAGGAAACAGCATTAGCCAGGAGTTTGGTTAATGCCTCGTAATTGACCCACAGAAGGTAATTTTGGGGAAGGGACCTGGGGAATAGAGAAGAGGTCGATGAAGTGTAACCAACAAAAAAAGTGCAAGGTCAAAGGGAAATCTTTGCTTGGTAGTCTACTGTGAAGTTGGATGTTTTAAAACATTTGGAAAGCAAACAAAAGGCTTGGGGTAACTTCTGGTGGTATAAAGCCTCCCCCCCCTCTGACAAGCCACACATTAAAAAGTAATAATTAATGGGCAAGTCTTGATATTAGCACAAATTGTTCAGAAAATATGTGTGATTGTGAGCAAGTAAGTGGGATAGTACAGTATGTGCCACAATACTTGAATCCAGATGATGGCATGGCGATTAGTTTGTAGCGAGAGTAGTAGTAAGGGCCAGGAAAGACGTACAGAGCATCTTGAGTCAAGGAGAGATGCTCTGTACGTCTTTCCTTTCCTAGCGAGAGGTTGTGGCAAAAATGAAACATACCAGGAAATCTGAACCCATACCTACTAGTGAATAGTTCTACCTGTAGCACTTATTTGGACTGTGTAGGGGTTTCTGAGTCTAGTTAACTTCCAGCTCACTAGTTTGATATACAGGCTACACTGGGCCTTTCATGGCTTTAGATCATAAATAACTTCACACAGGTACAACATGTACATGTAGTGGGAGGGTTGGACAGCTGAGATGTCATCACCCCAGGGAAGGTCCTGAGGATGGAAAAGCACAAACTTTTTTCAAACATTTTCACGAAAATATTGCCTTTATAGTTGTTTCTTTTCTAAGACTTGCGATTTTTCCTTTCTTTTCCCTTCTTTAACATCCTGCATTTTCTTCGAAAATGTTGCCTTTCTGGTTTATCTATGAGTTTGTAAGGGATCGATATCTGCTGCCTGTGGCCCACAAGTATTGTATTGTCTTAAATATGAATAATAAAATCTGCCATACTGGATGTGTAACAATTGAGACATCGTAACACTTTTTGCTGGCTGCTAGAGGAATGATCATGTAACCTTCACCGCAAACAGTTATCTGAAAGTACAGTAAAGACTCCCATGTACATGTACATGCGAATTCATGAAACGTCTTCTCTATATCATGATCACAACTTTTATGTCTGTAGGGATATACAATTCTACAGACTATGGTACTTCCAAAGTTGTGTGGTTGCAGTCACAGGGGACTAGTACTATGTATCTGGACTATATCATGGTCCATAATAGGCATAGAAATGGTCTTTAATAGGTATAGAATAGTTCCACATGAAATATCCGTCCATGGATGTCGCTTTATAGTCCTTTTAGAGGGATTCTAAACGGGTAAATGTGGCATTGGATCCAAACTGGGACCACGAAGCCAAGAAAATTGAACCTTAAAATGGTTATTTTCAGTAAACTCCAAGTCTGATGCCAGAGTCTGACAGATTTCGAGCCTTACATTTATGCTTTTCCTCAGCAAGATGGAGGAGAAGGCCCAACTCTGGAATGGCCACCTGAGGATGGGAAGGCCCAGCTCTGGAATGGCCACCTGAGGATGGGAAGGCCCAGCTCTGGAATGGCCACCTGAGGATGGGAAGGCCACCTGAGGATGGGAAGGCCACCTGAGGATGGGAAGGCCCAGCTCTGAGGAGGGGGTTTTCCCAAGGAATCTGGGGATGGGTCATCTGTCATTGTAGAACCTGTCTGCCTTCATCTTTCTCCTCTCTCAGCTTCCTCAACTTTTCTTCTTCCTTTCTTCTCCTTTTGTGTGTGTAAGTGCAGATGCATGATGGGAGAGAGGAGTGCATGATGTGCAGGGTATATGTAAGTGCATGATGACAAGTTTGACAAGTTCTATTACAGATGCACGGCACAGTAGCAGTGGCTGAATTGCGCCGACATTTACATATATAAACATTAAAACAAGCCATGATAAAATCCGTTCGTTATCTTACAAACTTAAAATCAAATACATTTGTAAGCATTTCAGAATTGTACCATAATTTTGAAGGGTATTCGTCGTTCCAAGAGAATTATAAAAATAACGAAACATAGTCATAGGGTTGCCGTACAACAATTGATGGGTAGGATATTGCATTATGAACAGGGTATATATTTATTTATTTCTGTGTTCTTTTACCAGGGTAACCATGAAAGTGCAGGATTACGGGTTACAGTAATGTTTCTCTGATCATGAGATATAAAAACTCGATAATGTGCAGTTTGACGAGGGCACTATAAGATTTTATTGTCCTACAATTTGACATCACAAGGCGGAAAGTACCATAACTATGAATAACTCCACTATCAGGCGGAGTGGAGGCAGTAATCTACATGTATCTCTGGACAGTCTGATCGGATGCCCATTTGTATTCTGGCTGAGTTCCAGTTAGAACAGACATGTGGAAGGAAGGGAGGTACATGTGGGGTCTGCATGCCTTTTTTCTGTGACCAGCAGGCAACACTTTTAATTCAGCATTAATCGTAGCCGCCACCGGCCCACTCTAATTCAGCGTTAGGGATTCTCTGCAGATCGTTGGTGAAGCCTAATCGGTCACTTAAATGCGATGCAGCAAGTTCTTTGCTTTTACTGAATTCATCGTTAAGGGTAACTGACAAATTATACTGTGTAGGTGTACGCCAAGTTGCTCAAAAGTCACAGCAAGTGTCCGGTTGTGCCAAAACTCAAAATGGAGTGTGCAGTTGTGCCAAAAGTCACAGCAAGTGTCCAGTTGTGTCAAAGGTCACAGTGGAGTGTGCGGTTGTGCCAAAAGTCATGTAAGTGTCTGGTTGTGCCAAAAGCCAGACGCCACAAGAAAGCAATGGAACAATACAAAGAATTCATTTGAAAACCTCCACAAGAATAAGCTTGTGTACATTAGTAGCAGCCTTCCTGAATTTACTGCTAAGCATTACCAGGATCCCCCATGCAGAACCTCATACATTTGGTTCCCAGGGAAATCCCTACAAATTTGTAAGCAAATGGACCTTGACAGAACACAAATCTCATCATTACCAGGATCCCCCTATGCAGACCCTCATATTCGGTGGCCAGGAAACTCCCTACCAGAGAGTGGTCCAGTGGGCTCCAGTACGTCTCATCATTACCACTATACCAGGATCCCCCTACACAGACCCTCCCATTCGGTGGCCAGAGAACTCCCTACCAGAGTGGACTCCAGTACAAGTGGTGAGAACACCATTACAGCCCCTCATAATCACATCAGCAACATTTCTCCACTTTACAGGATCCCTAGGGACTCCTTAAGGTGGTCTGATTGAGTCCCACATCACAGCCTAACATTTCCCCAAGCTGGACATGAATGATGGTAGTTTGATCTACAGTACAGAAGCAGGGAGTGTATCAAGTTGCTGTTTCCCAGTTTGGTTTGTTTTCTGAGGAAACTGTTTGTGGAGAGGCTGGAACAAAAGCAAACAATTCTGCCTGGATGTCAGACTGCTTCATCAGCATTATCATTAATCTCATCATCATTCATACAATTTGATAAATGGAGACTGAGATGATTGGAATTGTGGTTTGTATTCTGGAAGAAATTGATCTCCCCTACTACTTACAAATGGAAATCTGTACAAATACCACCACATGCCACACAGTCTGTCAGCACTATTAGTATTACCATTCTCCTACATATACCCTCTGGGGAAACGTGAGGGAAGTGCTTCTGCTACTGTGTGTCTCTCCCACAAGCAAACATTGCTACACCTACTCAAAAATGTCACTTTGTATCCACTCAAACCTGTTACTTTGTATCCACTCGAACCTGTCAGTTTGTATCCACCCCAGGCACTGTCCATCAACACAGGGTCCTGTCATATATAGGAAATAAGCCATAGAGTCGAGATGAAACTTGTACCTGGTGGTATTTCGGCCAAAGGATTGTGACCACCGTTACATCAATCCTTCCACAATAGTAGTAAATCTAAATAGAAATAGAAACATGTACATAAGGAACACCTGGCCATTGTCACTAATTTTGGTCTTCCTAAATATATAATTTTCCAATTGACCCAAGTCTATAGTGACCACCTGTCCATGTAGGCCAGGGTTTGTGGGTGGTGTTCTTGGGCAGGTTATCTACTCTGCAAAACAGTTACACACTCAAATACCTCGTAGCTGCAGCTGGCTGGGTTGTGGCATTACCCCAGCCATCAGAGCAAGGAGGTTAATAACCTTGATTTAACCTCAATGATCAGAGAAAGATGAGTAGATTTTTTTCTCAGGAAAATGAATAGCTTTGACTGTTCCCTGCTCAGATTGGAATTTCCAATGGAAACAAGAATGTGCAGCCTGGAGGTGCCCAACATTCTTCTGCATTCCAGGGAAGTCATGCCGATCTGGGAATCCCCCAGACAGAATATACTGGCCATGACAAAATGGCTGGAATCCTGGCTGAATTCCTATGGTACCACACACACAGGAAAATGCATGGAATCACGGGTATAACCTGCTGTATAACATTACCATTAGTTGTGGGTGGGAGTTGAAACATTCCTTCATGCACAATGGTAATATAATAACCCTTTGCATCAGGGCAAATCTTATTTGTCAGTTTGAATGGAAGATGGGCATGAGACCTGAGAGTGAGACAGAGTGGAAAGTCTGCACCAATCCCCAGGTAATGCTATTAAATAGTGACTGTTTGTGAATGAGGCACATTCAAAGCCTCTCAATTCTCTGTTTCCATGATGTCCTCTTAAAGTACTAAAAAAAAAATCAATTTTGAATGTTGAACAATCGAGGTGATAACTTTCTGTGGCTTACGGTTATAGTATATTATACTACTGATTTCCAAGTCATTGACATCATGTTCCAACCAATTACCCTGTGGGTGCCGACAATTCGCCACATTACAAACATCGTCATGCATTTCATTCGGCTCAATTTGACTAGTACTGTTTCTGTCCAATTACAACTCCAATTCCAATCCCAGCAATTATTGTCTATATATAGATAAAAATTATATATACAGATATAGTTCATATATACGCTGCTAGTGTTACAGTATAAGCAAAAGAGTGACATGACATAACAGATGTTGATATTGGATCATACATACATACTTACAAGACAACATATTTTAGAACATACAAAGAAAAAATAAGTTTAGAAAACCATCATTGCCACATTATCAACAAAGCAACTGTTTCAGAGAACTGTTATTACAGAATAACTCCCAGTGTATTTACACTGTGTCATGTGGGGTGGAGCGAATCTTGGAACTGTCAAAGAATTAGGTTTAATTTGATCCACTTGAGTTATAATGTGGGTTGAGCGGTGGGTCAGAGGTCGCCCCTATACACCATCACAAAGCTGGTTCACCTCCCCACGGGGCGGTCTGCAGTTCTATGGACCAGAGCGACCATCGTCATGGGAACCTGCCAGGCAGCTCACAATGCAGAATATGGACCAAACATCTCACCCACCAACCTGTGTGGTCCCACGGGGGTCTGACACAGGGCCAGACAAAAATGGCTGAAGTAAATTAACTGACTCAAATCTGTTAATAGTTTTATCTATATTCTATCATCACATCACTTAGCAAGACTATGATTCCTGCAGGATGACACAGCACAATGCCTGTCACTAATCTGTTGTGCCTGTTCCCAGTGATGCAGCTTGAAGACTGGCTCCAGCCCTACTTAATCAAGTTAATGAACTCCAGTGTTTGTCCGTCCATCTTCATTATTGCATCATTAAAGTCTTACATAAACAGCTTAATTACTTTGTGGTTACAGTCTAATCCGGATTTATAAATCTTATCCCACAGCAAAATGCCTCCATTCTTGGCATATGGAAGGAATTTCTATCTGAAAAGGAGAGGCGTGCCCTGTACTAGGCTGTAGGTACAAATATGTTATCTGAAGCCGTGTCAGCTATGGCAAGTATGGGCAGCCCTCCTTAACTGTTTCACTCCTTCTCATGATTCTGAGAACGGACTTGGTGATGGCATATTACAGCATTCTATGATAATAGGGTCATACGTTCAACATATCTTTTCCTATCGATGAAATATATCAGCAAGGAGCAAATACCTACTATTGGCAATGATTTCACATCAAAGCAATCAGTCTTGATATATACCATCTCTATATGAGACATCTTTCACCATTGTCTGTCAATCAGTGTCTGCTATGAAATATACACACTCAAAAAGAACTATTCAAATATCATTTTTGTGTTGAAGTTTCTGCATATCAAACCATCATCAAGTTACAGTTGTTGACATATCAAGTTACAGTTGTTGACTTATCAATCATATCAAAGAGGAGGGCTTCAAATCTCTCAGGACCCTTTTTTACACAGACCACACCACACATTTTGTTTGAACGGGATTTTGAAACCACATTTTCTCAGACCATATTCATCCACAGACGGGCTTCTCTGCATTTCTGATGTTCACCCCTAGACAATAATAGAACATTAGCTGTGTTTTGCTTGGACTTACATTTGTAAGTTGTAGAGACTCCTGGTTACCCTAGATAAAACTAGTAAGGAGGTACTTAAAACAGTACTTATATGTACCATGGAGTTTGTCACTGTCAGCATAACAATGGTAGAACTAAGCAGGATGATGATAAAACTAAGTATGATGATGATAAAACTAAGTATGATGATGCAGGGGAAAACAAAAGCAAAGGGAACATTCCCTCTGGCAACCTTCTGTTGTTTCCACAGGCCTGCTCCATTGCTAACTACTCCCATGTAAACATTTCAGAGAAATGACAACAAAAAAAAACAATTCCCTGAGGATTCTGTAGGAGATAGGGGTCTGCACACATGACTTATACTTATAGGTTTTTAATGATCATAATAAAACATCTACAGACCTGGAATGGCTGCACCTGGGGCAATTACTGTTACATCAAGGTTACCTGACTTATGGGTGCCTGGCTGCCAGTCCAGATGGTCCTCTATCTCTCTATTCTAACTAATGCAAGACATTCTGCTACAGAGTAAATACATAGAGGGAATATTGAAACTACATAAAAATGTATGGATAGTACAATATCTGTACCTGTAAATGTGCATATAGCAGGTAAAGCCACCCTTAGGCAAAACAACAAGCTTCTGTATACGTATCTGCACATGTATAGCCACCCTTCCATGTGGAAATATGTGTCTATATACAGCTGTATAACTGCCCTTCGGCATAACACCCCAGCTTCTGTATCTGTATAGCCTTCAGAACCAACCGCCCTTCGGCATAACACACCAGGTTCTAACCTAGCTTGGAGACATTTCAGTCTATGTTTCCACTCAAAACGAATCTGAATCCGACCTCTGGAACTCTGATCTTGGCTGGTAAGTCTGGCTTCCTCTGCAAACGGTCCCCAAACCACTTGACAAGAAACCCGAGTGTGGGACCCATATGCATCTGTAAACACTGGCAGACACTTATCTGGTCTTTTCAATATAAATCCAGTCTTCCCACCTCTTATCTCAAGCTCAATCCACCAGCTATGAATAAATTCTCACCTGTGCTAAGGGCGGGAAAACATTACGTTTATGTCAGAAGGTATCAAACATGGTCGCCTTGTATCGTGTAGTGTAGATGGGGAAACATCGAGTCTAGAAGGAAATCCTGAGTTTGTCCAGTGCGGACAGACGCAGACAGCATGTTACTGTACTGTGTTGTATGTGGAGGACTGTAAACCGGAACCCGGGTGCTCCACATGCCTGGATCTGCACAAGATAACGGGACAGGGCTCTTATATACCCCAAAACTACAGGGACATGGCACATCGGGTAGTAGGGAGGATTTAGAGGTTCGGGAGTCTCCCAAACGGAAGGAATTGTGGTCATCAGGTCCGCGGAAAGATGAGGAACTGCCGTTTCCGTGGCCGTGGCGGAGTGGCGGCTTTCAGTCCCGGGGGCCCTCCCTCGCTACAGCCCGCACAACATTCTCTAGCCCACCCCGCACACACACTATCGTGTTCCGGCCTCACAGAAACCGTGCCTACTACCAAACCTGACGTAACGTACAGTCAGCACGGGAAAACTGAGACAGAAAAGCGAGTTTTACCTGAATTTGTGCGGCTGCAGACGACCCGAACCTTGTCAGCTGAACTCAACATGGCGGACTGCGCGCGGGGGACTATGGGATAGCAAATACATCTTCAAGCAGATGTAGGGAGATAGAACTTGACGTTTTGGGCCGACTTCGTCACTTTTGCTATTCTAGATCTGGCTGTCGTATTCCTTAAGATGAAATAAAATGCTGTTTTACTTTCTGCCCTGGTTTGAACATATCTACGTAAACAATGTTGGTTCCTTACTAAAGGAACCTGAATGGCTGTGTAATTCCAAGGAGCTTTTATCATAAAAGCTCCTTGGTAATTCCTGACCTTTTTTAATCCTATTTAAGTATTTTATGTTGTTGTGTCTTCTGTTTTTCTCCTTCAAAATTATCGGGATACGTTTCCCTGTCTGTCGTCTTTTGTACTCCTTTTTTTTCGTAACAACAAGGGAACATGCTATAGACGAGTGTTGCCGCTAGGAGGCGCTTGTGCAAGCCAATTTGACAGACTCTGGGATGATCCCGATCTAACGCTACACTCAGGTAACTTAGATCAATGATATCTCCGTCGTTCCTTTATCAAATACGTTTTATCGTATAGCACTAGAAAGCTTACAAACTGACCTTTACAATGATGCACCATTTGCAAGTCGTACTTTAATGAAATCAGCACCCGGACTACTTACGTGGGTTACGTTTAACGGGTCACAAAAAGTTTCCTATTTATCATGCGTAGCTACAGGTTCTCCGATATGAGTGATGCGGAAATCGCCGTCTGGAGCCTAAGGCTTCAAGCCGGCTATGGCGCCCGCCCCAGAACGGGCGCTTGTACCCCACCAAAATGGCCATCTGTCAGGGTGGGCGGGTGGGTCGCTTAGGCTCCAAAGGCGTACGGAGAACCTGTAGACTGCAGTGATCTATTCCTCCGCTGTGCTTTATAGAGTGGGTATGATGACGTCACCCATATCTCTCAACCAATAGCATCGCATGACAAATAGTTTCCTATTTATCATGCGTAGCTACAGGTTCTCCGATATGAGTGATGCGGAAATCGCCGTCTTCCGCCATTGCTCTACTTGGGCATTACGCCCTGATCTTCTCTAAATACATACCCCTATCCTCCTCTTTAGTCTCGCCTCCCACTTCTCAATTCCATCTCTCATTGGCTGTTAAGCCCTATCCTTCTCCATATTCTTGTCAATCCTCACATTAGATTTGCCACCAGCCCACTCTCATTTATATACTCACTTCCCCTCCCTCATACAAAATTCTCTTCCTTTCCAAAACCACATAACACCTTTTGCCCTTTCCACCAAACAAAATAAATCTTGAAAGCCTACCCTGTTTTTCAGGCTACATTTCATGGTCATGTAAATGGCGGACCAAATACCACCGGCTATTGCCCCAAATAAAACTAAGTTAAGCCACAAGGCACACCCCTTGTAAGTTGTGACGCTACCGCAAACTCTTGCCTTGCTATAAACTCTGCCTGGATCTGGAGTGGTTCCTGTGGTGCTGACGCACCTCCCCTCCAAATTTACTGAATGGGTGTCAGCAGGGAGATGTCACTAACTATGGGTAGAGTCAACTTCTAAACTCCTCCAACTCCCAATGCAATATTCCATACCATGTACAAAAAGCACCCCTTATAGCTAGAAACACAACTTGGAGGACAGGAGGCACGTCAGCACCCCGGTTACTTGGCTCGGGGATGACCTTTTCGCCAGAGTGCATGACTACCTCCCCTAAAATGAATTAGCTACTCGCTTACTACTAGCAATTGACAAGCTCGCAATGTCTATGCTAGTCAATCCACATTGCAAATTATGTGGCCAAATTGCACCCGTTGTACAAATGATTTTCGCCAATGCCACGACTCCGGGATCCGTTAATATACCAATTACGCGGCCAAAACCCTTCGCTTCCTAGGTTACACACGGGCACCGGATTTAAATCAAAATTTCCGGGTAACTAATTAGTTAAGTCCACATCCCGCTTCACAATGTGAAGCACACTAAGACTTAAACTCCAATTACCGGACAGTATTCAGTCGACTCCACATTCATTATAGCACACAAGGTACCGAATTCGTATGAAAACTTCCGGGCAAACCATTTGCCCTTTCCACCGAACAAAAACAAATCGTTAAATCGTTGAAAATGACGGTCGTTTCTGGCGATCCCTATATTTCTTACCCGTTTCGAATCCCGGGACAACATACTAAAACCTCCGTTCCCACCACGGAGGGGACAAGCCTAGATGCTAAATCACTCGAACTACCGTGTAAACACACCTGCGTTGTTCACCCCGCGATCTAATGTCGAACCAAGGACTGAGCCAGTCTTGAAGACAACTTCACTCCTCGACCTGAAGTCAGACCGGGCCCGCAGGAACTGTACTTGATTTAGAACCGGCGTGTAACTTACCCCGCGACCCGAGGTCGAACCGGGAATTGCACCTTGCACTACATGTGACTCAACGCCGAGGCCGAACCGGGAACCATACCTGGACCGAGACCAGAAAGCATCATCATCCCGCTACCCGAAGTCCGAGAATTTAACCTGGTCTCGCACTGGAATCTAATCTCTCCCCACGACCCGAGGTCTGACCTGGAATCTTACCTGGTCTGGCACCCGAAAGTAACTTCACCCTGCGACCATGTACAAGAGGTCGGACCGGGAACCTTACACCATTTCACATCGGAAGGTAACTACGCCCCGCCACTCGAGGTCAGACCGGGAATCTTGCCAAGTCCCATACCGGAAGGTAACTTCGCCCCGCGACCTAAGGTCGGCCGGGAATCTCACTTAGGCTCGCAAAGGACTACAGCTTCACTCCGAGACCCGAGGTCGGCTGGGAATCTTACTTGGTCTCGCGCAGGGATGCAGCTTCACCCCGCGACCCGAGGTCGAACCGGGAATCTTACTTGGTCTCACACCGGAATGCCGCTTCACCCCGCGACCCGAGGTCGAACCGGGAATCTTACTTGGTCTCACACAGGAATGCAGCTTCACCCTGCGACCCGAGGTCGAACCGGGAATCGTATCCTTGAGCTCACACAGGAATGCAGCTTCACCCCGCGACCCGAGGTCGAACCGGGAATCTTGCTTGGTCTCCCACAGGAATGCAGCTTCACCCCGCGACCCGAGGTCGAACCGGGAATCTTACTTGGCCTCACACAGGAATGCAGTTTCACCCCGCGACTCGAGGTCGAACCGGGAATCTTGCTTGGTCTCACACAGGAATGCAGCTTCACCCCGCGACCCGAGGTCGAACCGGGAATCTTACTTGGTCTCACACAGGAATGCAGCTTCACCCCGCGACCCGAGGTCGAACCGGGAATCTTACTTGGACTCACACAGGAATGCAGCTTCACCCCGCGACCCGAGGTCGCACCGGGAATCTTGCTTGGTCTCACACAGGAATGCAGCTTCACCCCGCGACCCGAGGTCGAACCGGGAATCTTGCTTGGTCTCACCCAGGAATGCCGCTTCACCCCGCGACCCGAGGTCGAACCGGGAATCTTACTTGGTCTCGCACAGGAATGCAGCTTCACCCGCGACCCGAGGTCGAACCGGGAATCTTGCTTGGTCTCACACAGGAATGCAGCTTCACCCCGCGACCCGAGGTCGAACCGGGAATCTTGCTTGGTCTCACACAGGAATGCAGCTTCACCCCGCGACCCGAGGTCGAACCGGGAATCTTACTTGGTCTCACACAGGAATGCAGCTTCACCCCGCGACCCGAGGTCGAACCGGGAATCTTGCTTGGTCTCACACAGGAATGCGGCTTCACCCGCGACCCGAGGTCGAACCGGGAATCTTACTTGGTCTCACACAGGAATGCAGCTTCACCCCGCGACCCGAGGTCGAACCGGGAATCTTGCTTGGTCTCACACAGGAATGCGGCTTCACCCCGCGACCCGAGGTCGAACCGGGAATCTTGCTTGGTCTCACACAGGAATGCAGCTTCACCCCGCGACCCGAGGTCGAAACGGGAATCTTACTTGGTCTCACACAGGAATGCAGCTTCACCCCGCGACCCGAGGTCGAACCGGGAATCTTGCTTGGTCTCACACAGGAATGCAGCTTCACCCCGCGACCCGAAGTCGGACTGGGAATGGAACCTGGTGTTAAACAACAGTGCACACACACCGGGTACCTCCGCTCCGCCAACCTGGAGACAACAAACAAATTACAAAACATATCTTAAAAATACGTCCAATCTCACTCCAGACACACACCCAGCTCCATGCCCCTAGCCTGAAAAGCTGAGCCTGGTCCTGAAGCATGGTGCGCACTTACAGCTAGACTGGTTGTGTCTGGAACCACCAGGACCGACGCAGCGCGCGCCGGAGTCTGACTCTCTGCCGGGGAGGAGCTGCCATCTGGGGTGTGGTAGCGCCTGAGGGCCGGACATCCCTCCCACTCCGACTCGTGTTCGGGCAGGCTGCCGTACCGAGGACCGCTACTGACGCTGTCCAAGGGGCCCGGGCGTCCACCGAAGCCGGAGGTGATCTGCGTCTGACTCCTTACGTGGCGGGGGTACTGAAGCCCGGGGCCTGGCTGCGCCTGACGGCTCGTCTGTTGTACTGTCGTTGTCAGCGTGTAGTCCACTCCAGTCTAAAAAATTGAAACACATCGATAAACAGCTGACCGATTATCAATCATCCAACACACGGTTAAGGTAGACAGGACCCGGAGTGTTATTCACAAACCACGCTCGACCACACAGCCGGGACCTCAAAGGTGGGCGAATTCCACGATAACATGAGAGAATTAAAAACCGGCGCCAGCCACACCAACCCACCTTTCGCTTCCAACCACACAACGAACGAGAATTACTGAAGACGACATATAGGGTACACGCCTAGAAAAACAAAAACAAAAGATACCACTACAAACCGTCGCCATGGGTGGCCAACCGCGCCACCGTGACCACGTCGACTGTGACTCACGTGCGAGGGATGCTTCTTGTAGCGGCTCGGAGACTGTCACTGTCGAGAACACCTCAATAAAACAGCAACAACAAGAGTAGCAGAGTGTCTCTACACACCACGTGCAACACGGCGGATCCTGGTCTATGGCAAAGCTAAAAACTAAAATGCAGAGCTTCAAATGAGAGGCACCCGGACACAGAACAAACCGGAGTAATACACGCAAACTGATTCCTAGGCATCAAGGAGCTTTCATCACCCCTTTTGGAGCCCACGTCGGGGCAAGTTGGCGCCAAATCCCACGCCGCGACCAGGTGCCACATACCTGCAAACAATGAAATCACAGGGGACAAAACAGGGATGGGAAAACAGATTTAATTCATCTCAAACAGGTGGTAATACTTCCTCTGCTAGGATGAAGAACCGCAAAACTAGCCCTGTAAAACCAGCCGCTGTAAAGGGCTAACAGGCTGAAACACTTGGTGAAAGGAGTCAATTCCTAACCGGGAGAAAACAAAACAAAACAGAAACTGTCAGTTCCCCAAGCACATCTTAGAGCTATGAACACCAACATGGCACAAATATTTCTCCCGACATGAAAGCAACTCGAAACAAACCACACAACAGTACTACGGGGAGGCATTGATGTGTCTGAAACCACGTGCGACACGGTCGAAACTGATCGACTCCACGTCGTCCGCTGCTAATCACACTGACCTAGCTGCGGAAAGTAATTAGGTTCTCGTCAGGTTGTCATACACATTTGTTCCATCATCCTGGAAGTCGCCCCTGGAATACCCCAACGACAGCTAATTCTGGAAAGGAAATGTGACAGAATAGCCTCACACCGCACAAAAGAGACCCGCGTGACACGTAAGTGTTTCACTGGCTCACACCTGAAAGAATTCATGTGCACGTGCTCCGCCTCGCTGCCGGTGGTGCATACCTGCGAACAATGGGACGAAGTGGGGTCAACAGGGAAGGGAAAATAGGCACAACTTGTCTACAACGCTGAGTTTTCTTCTTCAAGAAGGACAAAAATGGAACTGGCTCTGTCACGTCTGCTGTACAAAACAAGGCTGTCAGACTGACACGTCAGGAAAGTTCTAAACTGTTAATCGGGAGAAAGAAACGTCAATTCCACCCACTAACAAATGCACCACCACAGTAATAACGCTCCTCCAATACAACCACAAACAAATGCACCAACACAGTAATAACGCTCCTCCGATACAACCACAAACAACGATAAAATTCCCGTATACCAGTTTATACCAACCCAACCGCGGCCACTGCGGATGAAAGTGCTGGGGACGTAGCTGATGGGGCTGCCGAGGTGGACACCAAGACCACGGTAGAGTAAGCCCTGCGGCGAGACCCTAAGGAGGTGGAGGGCGCCGATAACTGGGGGACCCCTTCGCTATCCATCTCTGGCAGATTCAAGCCTACGAAAATTAAAGAGATAACCAAACAGCGACACATTAGTACTTTAACCTTGATGCGCCAAGCTCGTAACTGCACGAGGCAACACATTCTCACACGCCAGAATCACACAGCCTGACCTCAAAGGTGAGCGAATTTCACGATAACATGAGAGAGAGGCTTCAAACACCCAACACAGGCACATACATCAACCAGCAATAAAGCAGCCCCAATACAAAACACAATTACACACACGCAACAGCAAGGAATTCCGTCACCTTCATCCGCATACCTGAGAACAAAGCACTAACTACACAGCTAGCTGCCGTGCACGTGTAGGGACTAATCCGTTCAAGCTCTAACGACGTCCCTCCCTGGACCTGCAAAGTCTATCGACTAAACGAACAAAGAAACACATAGCAAAATGCCAACTCAACGAGAAAATAAAATGCGGGTACATGCAACGCACAAACACTCCCTTGTCCTAAGTCGAAACAAAGGGGAAAGAAAAGAGGAAACGAGGCAGCCTGTCTGGCGTTTTGATGACTCCAAATTCCCACGTGCGTGACCAGGTGTCAGAGATTAACTCACCTCACGGAGACAAAGCAAAAGTTAACACAGGATTAAACCTCTATATAAGCTTGGCCGTCTCCTTTCCTTCACCGAACCTGGAAAATAACGTAGCGAGTGAAAAGGGAAGAAGTACAGAACAAAAGTCCAACCTCTTGGTCGCTCCTTCGACGCACATGAAGAACGGACAGCCAATCTGTCAGGCAAGAACAAGCCACAAACGTATAACACGACGGCGCTACACGCCCACCACAACATTCTATATAATCTCATACCACCAGAAACGCGCACGGGCGAACTATCAAACCTTAAAACGGGATGGACGACTTCTTCGCCATTGTCACAGTTCACAAGATGGCCTTTTGGTGGGGAGGAGGCGACAGCCTGGTTCTGTCGCTTAGGCTCAAACGGCAGGCGGAGAACCTGTAGACTGCAGTGATCTATTCCTCCGCTGTGCTTTATAGAGTGGGTATGATGACGTCACCCATATCTCTCAACCAATAGCATCGCATGACAAATAGCGCAGAGATGGAGGATCATGTTGAATATGGTATCATTGCAAGGGCAAGAAATGATGCTGTAAATAATACTGATGAAGCAAGAATTTTCAATAAGTAAGTTTATTGCAAATTCTTGCCCGAGCGCTAATTGCAAGTGACAAAAAAATGACAGACAAATAATGGTGAACAGTATCATTATATATAATGAGTGACTACGCCAGAGCCGAACTTTGTGTGCGCATCCTGTAACCTGCCTCATGTCTGTCTATAACACTTCTGTTGGGCTCCTTTCGTGCATTGTGACAAGCTCAATATCCATGGTGTTTCTGCATCAGAAACAATGAGGGTGTGATAGTCTTGTTGACAATAACCTATTGTTGCTTACCTTTGCAGGTGTCACTGTACACAATATCGAAAAGGTGTGGTTCGTGTGTAGACAGCGACAACTGCCGCCGCCCGGTAATCACTATTAATGATGCTACAAAAATTACACCTTGGGGCTTATTTATTTTCCTCTGGCCACGTACAAGTCTTCAACAAAAATAAATATAACCCTTAGAACACGGGAGGATTTAAGTCTAAGTATATTTTTTATTATAAGAACAAGAAGATTGCTCCCAGATTCTTGGTCGGGCCACAGCATCCACTTTTAGAAATCTTTATTGATCGAGAAGGAACAAAGATGCACATGCACAAACAAATGAACAAATTTTAATTACACATGTAACGTTATATGAAGGTGATAGTTAACGTATGTTCGTTTGTTTGTGCATGTGCATGTTGGTTCCTTCTCGATCTGACTGGATGCTGTAGCCCCGGGCCAAGAATAATTTCATCAGTGTTTCGGAACTCTGAAGGGACGTAATGAAATGAAATGTATAACGGGGGTCCCGTGTTCGAGGAGGTATTACGTAACCTCGAGCACATTCAGCCTCATTTATACTGGCTGCAAATGATACACCAGATTAATTACTTTGATTAAACATAGACTATGATAGTGACGACACCGGCTGTTGTTGTGACGAGATCAAATTTCGGGGTCAATGACCTAACGTGCAGGTGACCTCTTCGGCAAGCGGCTCCAAAACGCAGCAAAACGCAAATTTTAAGCATTAAATTTTATTTCCATACATCATTATTGACAGCAAAATACTGTATTTTTCTGTCAATAATACAGCTTTTTAAGAATTAAAATTATTCAATTTGAGTTTCTAGTAGCCGGATTATGGAATTAGGATGACTTTAAAACGACGATTTTTAGCGTGTTGATGCGGTGAAGACCAGAGAAGACTTTGGCATGGCGGCAGTGGGGTGTGTTGTTGAAAGTTATTGGAAGAACTTCTGAAAGTTTCATCAGCTTGTCCTTTACAGAAGAAGGTCCTATTGCATGTGTGAGCTGTCAGGACGTGCTGACTGCAGTCTAGCTAAGATGGACCTGCAGAAACCCTGGGACAGCGAGCCAGACGACAGACTTTCAGGCGGGATTGTGTAAGTAACGTTAGAAGCTGCGCCACGCTGGGAGCTTGTAGGGCGAGGCGGTCCGGGCATGAGTAACGTTTCAGATATGCCCCTTCCGGTTTCCTAGGTCTACGGATATTCGGTACACTCCCATTCTAATGCACAGTAGCTTTAGTTGCTTTACAGATAAACAAGAAGAAGAAGAAGATATATACCGTTCCATGGGACCTTTGACTTTGTTTTTGTTCGGAGGAGGTCAGGGGTGTGATAGGGCAATCCAAGCAGATGTGGGGTGGGACATAGTGACGTCCTCCCTTCTCTTGCAGCCGTCCGTCCGTATCTCCAATCTTTCAGTTTGACATCTTTATTCAATATACCTTACCACTTCGCAGACTTAAAAAACAAAGTCTGAGTTATGATGGTATTTACATACGTTTTTACTGCAGAATTACTTAAAAGGTTGTGTGGTTAAAGTAGAATTGTTAAAACCCTGCTTGCATAACATAATCATCTGGTGTATTTTGCCAGCCAGTTGGTACCCCAAGTATGATTTAGAATTCTGGACTTATTAATAGTTAGGCTGGAAATCTGAACGGATGATATAACATATACCTGAACGTGATACCCTCACAGAGGGTTTTGTTCAGTAATTGATTGAGATTGAGAACATTGATATCAATATTTACAGAAACATGGTACATAGGCACTTGGTACATACTAGTACTGTAGGTAGTCATCCGTACTGACAGGGCTCGAAATTCATTTTTGGGATTAGGTGCACTGGTGCACCCAGCTTAAAAAATTGGGTGCACCAAAAAAATTTTGGGTGCACCTCTTAAATTTAAGTAGAATGTAAAAAAAAACTAACAACAAAACTTAGTTACAAGCTATCAAATTCTTAACAAGTAACATGACAGACATTTTTATTATCTTTCTAACACTTAGATGTCGAGAATATGATGTATACTAGTATACTCGATATATTTCCATACATAAACCTAAGAAAATATTTGGGTGCACCCTGTGCACCCACTGAAAAAAAATTGGGTGCACAGTTCCAATTTTGGGTGCACCTGGGTGCACATGCACCCAGTATTTCGAGCCCTGACTGAGAAGGGTTAACGATACAGTCAGACTATATATCTGAATGTACCGTTAACACTTTTTAGTATATAATATAGGTCTACCTAACAGTGTTCATTCGTATTCATTTTGTTCAACAATTCTATCATATATTTTTGGGAAAAGCAGAGTTTTTGTGAGGCTTTGTATTGCAGATAGGAGTGCAGATGTTAGTGGTTAAGCGTTCTGGCTAGCCAGATAACAATACTACTGTCCACCTTACATCTTCTTGGACAACAATCATTCCGGAAGTGTTCCTTCGGGAGCGACTAATAGCAGAACAAGGCTAGACTCCAGGCTACCCTACATCTGCTTGGACTGTGGGATTTGTGGTATAATCTGTTGCAGCAAATTAGCAAATCCCAGCACAGTGTAAATCCCAGAACAGTGTCCTGATGTTTGTTTAGGTAAACACAATTATGTCCAGATCCAACAACTGATTATCTTCTGTGCAGTGTACTTAACAAGATTATAAAGGCGTGAAAAAGATGACAAAAGCTTGTGAAGTTGGTATTCTTGGTGTCTGACTTGGGCCAAACCTATGTGGTCATAAGACTCATTCTTAAGTAGCTGAAGAAATTGCCAAGTGGGGAGGTTAGTTTAAATGACTAGAGGATTGGAATAACAGAAAAACAGATTCATTTGGCCCATTTCCACTTCATGTCTTTATTGGCGTACATCTAAAAAAATAGTCACATGTGCCCTGCTGTTGCAAAGGTCACATGTGACTTTCAATCTTTGTTATGCTGAGAGCAAAGGCAGGCAGGTGACAGGTTTGTTTGTTTGTTTATTTCGATCTCCAATTAGAATTTACAATGATAAGCACTTTTTGTTGGAAAGACATGAAGAATGCAGTCGAACAGAGACTGTGCATTGTGTGATTGTTATCTTTTATCAGGTGTTGATCTTAACAATGGCCTATTGTTTTCCAGTGTGCTGTTTTAACACCCAGCACCTAAACAATGGTTAATGATATACATGGATAAAAAGTTTCTAAAATCAGAGGTAATAACATTATCTGAATCATCATTATGTACCATCATTTCATTAAAAAATCCAATTAATTCTTACATTTTCATACCCTGACTGAGTATCATCCTAGTTTAAAATATTCAGGGACAAACAAAGCCTTCACACACACACCTAGTCACTGGTTGGTAGCATTCTCACATTTTTATATTTAAAGTAAATTAGACAGTTCCCAAAACTGAAATGGTGATAGCCGTGTTACAAATTGCCCTAATAAGATGCCTGCTTCCCTACCCAGATGGTGCTGTGTCAGGAACCAGAGTTTAATGGTGCTGTGTCAGGAATCAGAGTTTAGACCCTTCCTAATGCCAAAGGGCAAAAATGCTGTCTGTCTGCCAAGCCTCCGTGCTGAATCACCTGGCCAGGTCACGGTCTGGCCAACACAACATTATAGTGGAGAAGGGTGTGGTACAAAGGGGTTGGCGGAAACGGCTGCCCGGTCGGTCGGCGGAAACCGCTGCCCGGTCCGGTCCGGAGGTTGGTTTTGGGGGTTTCAAGTATTACATACAGCAGTGTAAGTGAAGTAAACAAAATACCTACTTAAATATTCCATAACGGTTGTTAGATGTTGCTACATGTTCAAAGGAAGCTGGCCAAATTACTTATCTTTTGAAAAAAAAAATTAATTTGACATTTCTTGGTAAGATTGTCCCCAACTGCTGCTATTAGAACGTCCCCCAGTACAGAACGTCAGAAGTTCGCTACGTCAAGCGCTTAGGGTTGTACAGAGTGGCGGTCCTTTGATCTATTATCATATGTGCCGGGCGCCGGCGACAAAATCAATCAATTTTCACAGCACTACCGTGCCGAGCTGTCTGATGTGTCCGAGGAGAAACTATCTCTAAGAACTGTAAAATAATTCAAATTTAGTTAAATTAATACTAAAATGTACATTTACAAACGCATGGATTCAATTTTGTTTGTGTCAGGTTCTGGTTTAAACTAAATGAAAATGTAGTCAATTATACATTAATCATGTACGATGTTTTCACATACATGTACTTCACACGAAAACAGCTCCGCCGTAGTCTTTCCTCCCCGTAAGCAAACTTGTCACCGAACATTGAATTCCTGAAAGGTCAAATTAGCGATTTCACCAGTGTCTGAAGATTTCCCCCACTGCAATTCTTTGATTGATCACGATACTATTCTCACATGTCGGAAATGATAAGATGATAAAAATAATAAAGATTTAACCAAGGATTTAACAAATGTGTTCGTGGTCAAAGCATCAGCATAATCCCATTCAGTCTCAGATCGTGTGAAAATGTGTACAAGTTCGAAATTACGCCGTGTTTGCGTTTTCGAATTTCCGAAATTACGGTAATGTTTACGATATTAGTGCTACTGTAAGTTGTAGGGTCAGCCTACACGAGAAATGCACTTAGATCACTGCTGCGATAGTAAGCCACCTTGTTTAAATTTGGTATACTCGAAACCCCCAAAACCAACCTCCAGACCGGACCGGGCAGCCGTTTCCGCCGACCGACCGGGCAGCCGTTTCCGCCAACCCTGGTACAAAGTTGACATGTACACAATAGGCAGTGTTACATGTAGCTTACTATAGTTAACTGTTTCTGCACCTAGTATCCATGCCATGTTGACATGGTACAGCCCAGTCAACAGTTCTGGGTTGTGAAGCAGGGTTTGAACTGTTGTTTTCAAGTCAGGAAAAACAGACTTCATAGAAGTGGTAGATACTTCAAGTCTGGTTCTGTCAGTCCTATCTGGTGTACAGTCGAAAATCTGGGTAAGTTCTGCAGTTTTTTTGTGGGGGAATCACTGTTAGATTCTGCAGTAATGTGATTATATGGTATAACGTACTCTTATGACCACTCTTATGAACATGTATCTGGAATATAGAGAAGCTTTATTGCAGTATGCAGTGTGTGATTATAGTAGTTATACTGCAGCTGGGATCCTGACACGGACAGCAGTAGGCTATAGTCAGTCTTCACACCGCGCTTCCAGGCAGCTAGTCTGGCAGGTCCACACTACAATATAGACTATTAATATTACAAACATGTATCTCTAAAGTCCATACTACAATATATACTGTTAGTATTACAAACATGTATCTCTAAAGTCCATACTACAATATAGACTATTAATATAGTATTACAAACATGTATCTCTAATATCTTGATATGATGAGGTGGGCTATAATATCATGTCAGTCACTCCCCTGCCCTGCTGTGATTGGTTGATGGATGGTGAGATTAGTGATAACACTCCTGATGGGACATCTGTGTCAGCGATATGAATCAGGCTATAACAAGTCATTTCTGTGGTTCTCAGATCTGTTTATGGAAAATTCAGCAAGAGGCTAAGTTAACACAAGTTGAATGCCAAGGATAAAACTTGCAAAACTTGCATTAGACACAGACAACTAATTTAGACCTTGAACTTGTGCATACAAACAACATCACCTTAACTTAATTTTTTTTTTTTATGTTGATGTTCCAGCTCAGTGTTGTTTGATCAGTTGATTTAGTATTGCTGTTGTTATTTTGTTTAATTTGATGTGGTCTGAGTGGATCAGGTAAGAGTTCACAACTTTACATAGCTGAACACAGTACAGAAGCTGCAGGTCAGTAGTCAGGACTGTCTGTAGGCCCAGGTAGCCTGACTAAAATCATGCTCCTGACTAAAATCCACTCCTAGGGGCCGACCCTACAATTGATTAAGCCCAGCCAGTGAGAGATTGTGTAAACGCAGGCTCAAGGCCCAGGTTGGTGAGATGTTCTGTCCTGATGTTTACTAGTAATATTTCATGTTGTTACAACTAAGGATGACCAGGTTATTTCTGTGTACAGTGAGCATGAAAAAAAGTTTTGCTGGCATCACGGAAGAGATTGTTTTGTTAAATGGCAGGCCGACCAAAAAGGAAACCTGACAAAATTATAACTCTACAGTACTCAATAAAAAGTGCTTTAGGCTTATATAGACCTCTGCTTGGAAGTTTTTCAGAAAAGAACCTGGCTCCTTGCTGATGAAGGAATGATGAGTTGATAAAGCAGAAAAACAATTTAGATTCATTTCTTGTTCTATGTTTCTACAGAAATATATTAACTGCTATTCCTGGTAATGTATTTCAGGAAATGCTGTCATTCATATTTTTTTTAGGTTGATTTTTGACAGTAAATGGTTGAGGCTGTGTGGTCATGTTGTTTTTGAGGCTGTGTAGTCAGGGACTGATCATGTTGTTTTTTTCCACCCTCGGCCTTGTGGTAGCCTGGATACCATACCCCAACCTCAAATATCTTTCGTGTTGGGGTCTGGCAGGATGGCTGTAGAAAGGTTCTCGAAGGCCCTTGATCAGAGGGTGGAGAACCTAGGATTGATGACCACTCACACCACAGGTAGCCAGCTACAACACACCACAGTTGGTCAGCAGGCTATCACAGTAGCGAATCAAGTACTTAGTGGTCACTTCTATGGATTCAAAAAATACAGTTGGGGGTCTTTAACCAATCATGATAGGGTGTAATTACCTCCTGCTGATCCTGCCGCTGTTCTATTGGTGGGGTTTTTTGCCCACTATAAGGGGCAAAATTGAGAAGCCGGCCTATGCCATCCGGCCAGACCCCTGTGCGATAGATAATTGAGATCAGGCTGGGGTGTGGTAACCAGGCTAGCCTTGTGGCAGTTGCAATGGCAACAGCTGTGCAATAGACAAGAAGCCAGACTGCTGAGAGGGCCACACATGCACAAGTTTTCATAGGGACATGTGAGCCGTGAATTAGCCTGGAAGCCAGACTGTTTCCATGGCTACACAGACCAGGTTACCATGGGGCATGTTGGTTCTACATGGAGCCAATGAGCAGATCGCAAGGCCCGGAACAGTGTGGCTTTCAGGCTAGTACTTCAGTAACTTAGTAAGGGATAATGTATGCACATGTAGTTACTAGCCAACCAGGCAAATATTTTCAAAACACCCAGCAGTAACTACATTTTTGTATTGTTGTCTGCAGTTGTAAAAGTGTCAAATCAAATTAAGCAAGAGAACTGTGTACTGAAAGGGGCACCTTGATGGCATGTATAGTACATACCATCAGGCTGGTCATGAAGCCTGGTGAAGGATTTTGGTATCGGTTGGGTCAAAGCTGAGCTGTAATTGGGACTTACCCAAATTTTCGACTAATCAACTCTTTGTCGAGGAATGAACAACTACAACTTCTAATAGGTATGGCCTTCTAGTAACTACAATTGTGTTTGTTTAGATAACCAGTTTTCCTACATGGCTTCAGGATGTATTGTTTACAAACCTTTAAGCAAACTGTTAAAGCTGCTGTGTTTATACTTATAGTTCAAGGTCAGCATGGCAACAGCAGTTCCTGGGTGGAGTAAACAATGTGATGATGTCATCACAACATGCCGCTAGTCACGTTCGACCTTCAGACATTCCTCGGTGCTTGAAGGGCGTTGAGTTGAGTATGTCAGGTCAAAACTGTGTTTACCACTCCTCACGTTTCGCCCTGTACTTCTTCTGGCTTAGGCCTGGCTTAGTTCAGGTGCAAATGTCGTTTATTATTAAATTTGAACTGTCAACATTCAGCTTACTAATCATTCCATGATGCCCACTTACAGTCTTAATGTATACAAGTATCAAATCTTATGTGAACCGTAGAATTAACTTAGGTCGGCCTAATTGTAATTGAGTAGGCCGGCCTAAGTTATTTACATGTTCACATAAGTTTATCATACATTGTTCAGAAGAAAACATGTGCACCAAACATTGAAATAACTGATATCATGTATTTACAAGTAACTGCTGTTATGTAAAACAAGTTACTGCAGTAGAAAGGCCCGGCAGTTGGGTGTGTCTGACACATGGTGCTCCATGTGAGTTGGAGGGACCACCTAACCCCCCCATATCTGAAATGAACACTCCCTGCCTCACCCTCTCAAGGTCGCCCCAGGTCAGGGGTGTTTGGTGTCAACAACAGGCGATTATTTACTGTTGTTAGAACAACAGTCGTAATGTCATGTCATGTCAGGACAACTGCTACAGGTGAAGTACTTACAGGATCTCTAAGGAATCATTCTACAGACATCGCAGGTATAGGAACAACTACTACTAAGTTTAACTCACTACTATATACAGTCAAACCTGTCTATAGCGGCCACTCAAGGGACTGGTCAAAATTGGCCACTATAGAGAGGTGGCCACTATAGAGAATATGCTAATTAATTGACCACAAGCAATAAGTTACACATGGTTTTAGTACCCACTGTACATAATACAGTACTGTACATGTACTGCAATGATTTTTACACTATATGTATTAAGAAAACAAAAGCTATAAAAAGTTTTAAATGTTCTACAGTTGATATTGTCTAAAGAGACCGGTATCGTCATATTTCTTTGATCTTTCGTCTTGTATCCTTTGATACTTAGCCGTCCGTGTGTTCCCGCTCGCGTTCACACGTCAGATTTGCCCATTATGCTAATGTGGTACTCGCAAGAAAAGTCTCGTCATTTTAGACTTATCTCTTAATAAATGTAAGAATAAAATCCACCATAGTCTGAAGTTCGTATCATTTTGGCTGTGTAACAATTTATTTAGAAAGTTTTTGTGCTGTAAATTAACCTAAGCGATAGTGTATTAGAACGTAACTTTAACACAATTTACCTCCGTAATATTGGTGTCGTCTATTGACCTTATATGACCTCGTTTGTCAGCGGGTATGGGTAGCACCAGTTTACGAAGTTTTGTTTCGAAAATAAGTCAAGGGGGTTTTAAATACTGCGTAGGGGAATGATACGGTCGCTGTTTATGGCCGAACGCGTGCCGAAACATAGATTAGCAGTCCGTGTGGCCGTAATTGGCAGTGTTTTTGTACCTGCGGGACCGGAAATCGTGTGCTGAACACCTGTCCTTGGTGCTGCACACCTGCCCTTGGTGCTGAACGCCTGCCCTTGGTGCTGAACACTTGCCCTTGGTGCTGAACACCTGTCCTTGGTGCTGAACACCTGCCCTTGGTGCTGAACACCTGCCCTTGGTGCTGAACACCTGTCCTTGGTGCTGCACACCTGTCCTTGGTGCTGAACACCTGTCCTTGGTGCTGAACACCTGCCCTTGAAGCTGAACACCTGTCCTTGGTGCTGAACACCTGTCCTTGGTGCTGAACACCTGTCCTTGGTGCTGAACACCTGTCCTTGGTGCTGAACACCTGTCCTTGGTGCTCAACACCTGTCCTTGGTGCTGAACACCTGTCCTTGGTACTGCACACCTGTCCTTGAAGCTGCACACCTGTCCTTGGTGCTGAACACCTGTCCTTGGTGCTGAACACCTGCCCTTGGTGCTGAACACCTGTCCTTGGTGCAGAACACCTGTCCTTGGTGCTGAACACCTGTCCTTGGTGCTCAACACCTGTCCTTGGTGCTGAACACCTGTCCTTGGTACTGCACACCTGTCCTTGGTGCTGAACACCTGTCCTTGGTGCTGAACACCTGTCCTTGGTGCAGAACACCTGTCCTTGGTGCTGAACACCTGTCCTTGGTGCTGAACACCTGCCCTTGGTGCTGAACACCTGTCCTTGGTGCTGAACACCTGCCCTTGGTGCTGCACACCTGTCCTTGGTGCTGAACACCTGTCCTTGGTGCTGAACACCTGTCCTTGGTGCTGAACACCTGCCCTTGGTGCTGCACACCTGTCCTTGGTGCTGAACACCTGTCCTTGGTGTTGAACACCATCCTTGGTGCAGATGCTTGTACTGAATGCCTCCAGAATGCCTAAGCTGGTGTGTTACGCCGAATGGCGGTTATACCGGCTATATAGATACAGATACAGATACAGACAGAACAACTCTTAATCCTCACTGATGGAAATGCTATATCTGCTACACTGTGCCAAGTACATCTGTCAAAGCCAAGTTCATCTATCAAATACAAGTACATTTGTCAAAGAAGTTGTAAGGTCAAAGTCAAAGCCGTTATCCTCCTGAACTTGAAGCTCTCTCCTTTAACCCCGTTTCTGGGTAACAGACGTAGGATCGATGGGCCTTATCCCACCCTAAGCTCCTTGAGCAGAGTTTGGCCCACGGCTTATTGGGAACAAATCCAGCAGCAGCCTGGATGGAGTTGAGGGATTCCCTGCTCTCTCAATATGCAGTGAGATGTACGAAGGGCTTTAGGGAAATCCCCGGCAGATGTGCAGATCTGTTCTAAAGATTGTCTAGTTCCTCTTCCCTCCTCGTGATGTATGTTAGAGTCTACCAGACGGCTTATTGTGCTCCTGTGGGCTGGCTGCCGTCTTCACGGCGCCTCTCTCTCTCCCTCTGAAAGGGTTTTAAAAGAAGGAAGAAGAAAAAGAAGAACTGTTGTGTGGATCATCATCCATCTACACCCAGTCTGTTGATTTTCCCTGGGTAGCAGTTTTGCAGACTGTAAGTTTGTGAGCTACAGATGAGAGTCCCTGAGGAAGGGAGACAGTGGAATTTATCTTCTAAAGACGGGCGTGGATCTATCTTTGTGGTACTTCTCTCCTGGGCTCCCTCACTCCATGGGCATGATAACAGATTGTTTTCTCGTACAACTCCAGGCCTGAACCTGGCCAGAAGCTTTTCTTGACTGTTTTTTCAGTCAATAAACATTGTAAGAATCTCTCCATTTCTGTTTCCTTGCATATTTTATTACCTTATGAAAAAAAGAAATGTAGATGTCCATGTACCTTTATTGTGTTAATAGATCTGTATTTCAATTTTTATTTCATTGTTCTCAATTTATTCACAACAAGCCAAAACAAAGCCTCTGTGCACAAAGTCAAAAAGGCAGAGGTCAACAACAGAGGGTGCAGTGGTCCAGAGTCTCAGATTTTATCTTTGGCTGAAAACCTTTTTATTTCCACTTTCAGGATCAACATGATGAGCTCCATGCAGAAGACGGTGGAGGGGGTGAGGTCAATGCTGGGAACAGCGGCAACTGTAAGTCGTGTTTCATGGGGAGGGGGTGAGGTCAATGTTGGGAACAGCGGCAACTGTAAGTCGTGTTTCACGGGGAAAGTTTTCTGTAAATCTTAACGAGAATCAGCTGTGCAATTATCCGAGCGCACGTCGGTAGTGTCTCGCCTGTCCCATCGTAATGAAGAGTTTATCTACTTAGCGGAGCATTAGAAGCTGGTTACGGAGGCCAAAACAATATAACCACATGGTCCGACCGTGCCTAGGAGAATGACAAGCTTGTTTTCCGTTGTCTGTCGGGTAATAATGTTTGGACCAATCAGATTGCGTTACATGTTTGCCGCGTGGCGGGAAATCTGCTCTTGATTACTATTAGGTATACACCGTAATTTCCCCACCGTTCAAACTTTATTACTCAATGGTTTCCTGCAAATTGGCAAATAAAAACACATCAAAAAGAAATACGCTGATGCTAAAGTTTGCACTACTGCAAATTATGATATGCATGTACAATGTAGATGCATTACCTACCTGGTACCTGATTACATGATGATATATTACAACACAGTTAATGGCTTGTTTAGATCTGTGTTTTGGGAGGTATGGTTTTAAGTTAATGCATTACAATCCTAATGGGATCTTCATATTCTCAAACAGCTTTTTCACAATAGACTTCTTACAAGCAAATTGTTGTTTTTCTGCAGAATTAGGAAACTTCTATATTTAATATAATATATAAAACAATATTTAATGTCTTACAGAACCTCCTAGGAAACTTCCAGATCAACAGAAAACTTTGTTAACTAAGGAAGACAATGTCTGATGTCTTACAGAACCTCCTAGGGAACTTCCAGACTAACACAAAACTTATGTAACTAAGGAAGACAATGCTTGATGTCTTACAGAACCTTCTAGGGAACTTCTGTAACTAAGGAAGACAATATTTAATGTCTTACAGAACCTTCTAGGGAACTTCCAGACCAACAGAAAACTTTGTTAACTAAGGAAGACAATGTCTGATGTCTTACAGAACCTTCTAGGGAACTTCTGTAACTAAGGAAGACAATGTCTGATGTCTTACAGAACCTTCTAGGGAACTTCTGTAACTAAGGAAGACAATGTCTGATGTCTTACAGAACCTTCTAGGGAACTTCTGTAACTAAGGAAGACAATGTCTGATGTCTTACAGAACCTTCTAGGGAACTTCTGTAACTAAGGAAGACAATGTCTGATGTCTTACAGAACCTTCTAGGGAACTTCTGTAACTAAGGAAGACAATGTCTGATGTCTTACAGAACCTTCTAGGGAACTTCTGTAACTAAGGAAGACAATGTCTGATGTCTTACAGAACCTTCTAGGGAACTTCTGTAACTAAGGAAGACAATGTCTGATGTCTTACAGAACCTTCTAGGAAACTTCTGTAACTAAGGAAGACAATATTTAATGTCTTACAGAACCTTCTAGGGAACTTCTGTAAGTGTAACTAAGGAAGACAATGTCTGATGTCTTACAGAACCTCCTAGGAAACTTCTGTAACTAAGGAAGACAATGTCTGATGTCTTACAGAACCTCCTAGGGAACTTCTGTAACTAAGGAAGACAATGTCTGATGTCTTACAGAACCTTCTAGGGAACTTCTGTAACTAAGGAAGACAATGTCTGATGTCTTACAGAACCTTCTAGGAAACTTCTGTAACTAAGGAAGACAATATTTAATGTCTTACAGAACCTTGTAGGGAACTTCTGTAAGTGTAACTAAGGAAGACAATGTCTGATGTCTTACAGAACCTCCTAGGAAACTTCTGTAACTAAGGAAGACAATGTCTGATGTCTTACAGAACCTTCTAGGGAACTTCTGTAACTAAGGAAGACAATGTCTGATGTCTTACAGAACCTTCTAGGGAACTTCTGTAACTAAGGAAGACAATGTCTGATGTCTTACAGAACCTAGAACCTTCTAGGGAACTTCTGTAACTAAGGAAGACAATGTCTGATGTCTTACAGAACCTTCTAGGGAACTTCTGTAACTAAGGAAGACAATGTCTGATGTCTTACAGAACCTTCTAGGGAACTTCTGTAACTAAGGAAGACAATGTCTGATGTCTTACAGAACCTTCTAGGAAACTTCTGTAACTAAGGAAGACAATATTTAATGTCTTACAGAACCTTCTAGGGAACTTCTGTAAGTGTAACTAAGGAAGACAATGTCTGATGTCTTACAGAACCTCCTAGGAAACTTCTGTAACTAAGGAAGACAATGTCTGATGTCTTACAGAACCTCCTAGGGAACTTCTGTAACTAAGGAAGACAATGTCTGATGTCTTACAGAACCTTCTAGGGAACTTCTGTAACTAAGGAAGACAATGTCTGATGTCTTACAGAACCTTCTAGGGAACTTCTGTAACTAAGGAAGACAATGTCTGATGTCTTACAGAACCTTCTAGGGAACTTCTGTAACTAAGGAAGACAATGTCTGATGTCTTACAGAACCTTCTAGGAAACTTCTGTAACTAAGGAAGACAATATTTAATGTCTTACAGAACCTTCTAGGGAACTTCTGTAAGTGTAACTAAGGAAGACAATGTCTGATGTCTTACAGAACCTCCTAGGAAACTTCTGTAACTAAGGAAGACAATGTCTGATGTCTTACAGAACCTTCTAGGGAACTTCTGTAACTAAGGAAGACAATGTCTGATGTCTTACAGAACCTTCTAGGGAACTTCTGTAACTAAGGAAGACAATGTCTGATGTCTTACAGAACCTTCTAGGAAACTTCTGTAACTAAGGAAGACAATGTCTGATGTCTTACAGAACCTTCTAGGGAACTTCTGTAACTAAGGAAGACAATGTCTGATGTCTTACAGAACCTTCTAGGAAACTTCTGTAACTAAGGAAGACAATGTCTGATGTCTTACAGAACCTCCTGGGAAACTTCCAGACAAACGCAGAGCTGGTGCAGACGGTGAACTCCATCATCGAGCAGTTTGTGCTGAAGAGTCTGGAGATCGGTGAGTCGGGATGACATGGGAATTCATGTCTCAATCCTACTTTGCAAATTGCGGCCATGGGCCCTTGCATGTTGTGGATGTGCAGTATATGCAGGTATCTTTGGCAGAGATGTACATAATGAAGTGCAAGTTATGCAAATTTTGACTTAATATGCATCCTTACTGAGGAAAATTATACATTTACAGTGTTTTTTTTCATTATAGGACTCAAATACACGTCACATGTAGTTATATTATATATTTCGTGGTACATGTAACTTCTTTGGCATTTTGTGATCATCACAAATAAATGAACAGCACACCACATCCTGGGGACTGCAGCCCTTTCAGCAACATGCAAAGTTACATGCCAGGATTCAAATTCTAACATTAAGGTTCCCAACCCCATGGCCCTATCCCATGTATAAGGCTGATGATGTGACCTCTGTGGTACCATAGAATATCAGTTGTGATGAGAAACTGCAGAGATCAGAATTCAGTGGGCAGAGGCTTGTACAGCAGTAAGGGCTGGGTTAGTACAGGGTAATACAGGCGACCTGGTCAGAGCTGTATGAACATTCATGGAACCAGAGTCTATAGACAGCAATCCAGGGGGTGTTCATACCACACAGCTTGGGTATTTATGGGAAGGAATATAAGGGGTGCCAGTTACTGTCTGAACTGTCTGTAGCCGCCATGCATCAACCTTTGCTGCAAGCAAACGATGGAGTTAACAGCTTCTCAAGGAACAGATTTTTTTAGAAAATGATGAGCTTCATTAACGGATGGATAAAGGAAAGAATGATAATGAAGTAGTGTGAAATGATCCCCCCCAGACTGCCGACTGGTGCCAGAGGAGGAGGCAGTGCGGCTGGAGGTTTCTCAGTAACAGTACTAGTGACCAGTTCCAGAACAGAAGGGTGGGTAGATGCAGGAATGATACTAACTAGTGTGAAATGATCCCCCAGACTGCCGACTGGTGCCAGAGGAGGAGGCAGTGCGGCTGGAGGTTTGTCTGAAGAACAGCAGCCAGTTCCAGCTGACGGACGTGATGTGCTACCTCACCGTGCACTCTGACCTCACCGTGACCTCTGACCTCACTGTGCACTCTGACCTCACCGTGCACGCCGATGGAACCGCGGGGGAACTAGATGCAAATGTACGGCAAGTTCATCTGTGTTGGGAACTTTAACATTATGAAAAAGGACTGAACTTAACATGGCCAAAACTAGGCCTTGAAGGTGAAGAAATTGGGACTTGAAGATGGCAGTATACATTTGAACCAACCATCAAACATTGAACAGGGACGGGGGCGACACAAGCTATTTGGCACTTACACTTACCGAGTTAACAGAAAAGTCCATATAGTAGAAACTGTGGGTTTTTCATCTTACTCTTCTCCGTAAGGTAAAAGAAACATGTCCATGTTTTCTCAGGGTTCCCCGCGAGAGGCGGACCTTTCCCTGGTGCCGAAGACCGAGGGGCCGTGTGTGAAGAGAAGCAGAACCAACTCGGGCGGAAACTCCTGCTCCAACAACAACGGCGCCACCTTGCTGGGGCCGGCAGAACTGCAGATGTACTCCAGCTGGAGGGGAAACGTCTGTCTTAGATGGGGAAACGTCTTAACTCCCAAACAGGTACGTCTTAAACAACGTCTTAACTCCCAAACAGGTGAGTCTTAAACAACGTCTTAACTCCCAAACAGGTACGTCTTAAACAACGTCTTAACTCCCAAACAGGTGAGTCTTAAACAACGTCTTAACTCCCAAACAGATACGTCTTAAACAACGTCTTAACTCCCAAACAGGTACGTCTGAAACAACGTCTTAACTCCCAAACAGGTACGTCTTAAACAACGTCTTAACTCCCAAACAGGTACGTCTTAAACAACGTCTTAACTCCCAAACAGGTACGTCTTAAACAACGTCTTAACTCCCAAACAGGTACGTCTTAAACAACGTCTTTCTGCCCAAATAGATGAGCCTTAGATGGGGAAACATCTTACTTCCCAAACAGGTACATCCTAGGGAAACAATGCCTTCCATCCAAAGCAAGTAAAAGATGAACACGGTGCTGCAGTTTTGTGATCATCTGATAGGTGGCCCTTCTGAGTAGGCACTGTGATGCCTGACCTGAAATAACCCTGTCCTGGTGATGCATTTCTCTGTAATACCTTATACAGCATTAAACATTTGGGAACAAGTCAGTTAACCCCTCCTTGTGAAGGTAAACATTTGCTTGCTTATGTTACCATTCTATTCTTTATTCCTTCTGTGCCCCCCGTACAGCTTGTTAGACTAGACCATGTGCAGATTAACACTATTTACTTGCAAATGTTACTGTACTTGTTGTAATTCCTCTCTAATGCCCCCCCCCCCCCCTCTGCAGTACCACATCCTGCTGGAGGTGCGCCTGCCCAGCCCGGGGTCAGGGGTCGAGCTGTCCAAAACTCATACACACACCATCCAGGTCTCCGACCAGGTATGTTGTCATGGTTACCATCCTCACACACACACCATATAGGTCACCGACCAGGTACATGTTGTCATGGTTACCATTTCCATTTTTAGTAGAATTGTCATGGATACAAGTTGTCATGGTTACCATCCTCATGGTTAGTACAGTTGTCATGGACACCAGTTGTCATGGTTACCATCCTCATGGTTAGTACAGTTGTCATGGATACATGTTGTCATGGTTACTTGTCTTGTCTTGTACCATAGTCTGTTGTCATGTAGACCTGTATAGTACCAGGGTTATACTGAATAGTACCAGCAGGGTTGTACTGAATACTAGTAGTACATCTGCTGCATACCCAGTAAGCTCACTGCAAACACACAGGGTTTGTACTGAAGAGTACAGGCTGCATATTCTGATGTTTCCTATGTTTGTACTCCCATGTATTTAACTTATGTTTCCTATGTTTGTACTGTCATGTACTTACCTGTGCTTCTGCTCTCCCAGTGTACGTTCAGCCACAGCAGTGCTTCCCTGTCGGATGTGAAGAGTTTCAGCGGCCGAACGTTACTTGTAGACGGGCCTCGGCTGAGACACCTGTGCAAGGTTCCTCCTACGGAGGGGCTGACTCCCAACTCTCTGGTCCTGGTCACACATAAGGTACTACATATATATATATATATATATATATATATATACTTTAACACTGGTCACACATAAGGTACAATACATGTATGTATATATACTCTAACACTGGTACAGTATATATATACTCTAACACTGGTCACTCATAAGGTACGTTACATGTATATATCCTCTAACAATGGTCACACATAAGGTACTGGTATATATGCCCTATCACTGGTGACACATAAGGTATGTGGTGTAATTAGTACCAACATCTTACCCAACACAGGACAGTGGTTAGGAACTTACAGTGCCACATACGTGTAGCTAAGGTCAGCCCTTTGTAATAGCCACAGCTAGTTGGGCGACCTTAGCTGACTGTAACATCAGTCATACAAATAGATAAAATGAATTGTACAGTCAGAGTTTTGCATATTCCTTTCTTGGATTTCTCTTCATTGGCAATCTCCAATGTGATAAAGTATTACTTTGAAAGGTATTCTGAATTATGTTTTTACCTTTATCTATTTCTGCAGTGTAACGAAATGTTAGAGCTTCTAGTGCAGAACACGACTCAAGACGACTTCAGGAAGGTTCTCCTGTGCACGAGAGGTGACCTTTCCCAAAGTCAGGAGGCCATGGTGGCCTGGCTTCAGGAGGAGTTAAAGTAGGGTCAGGGGTCAAGGTCAGATGTCATGTTGGCATCGAGTTAAAGTAGGGTCAGGGGTCATATTTAGGGTCAGGAGGTCATGGTAGCATGGCTTCAGGAGGAGGTAAGAAGCAGAAAGTGTTAACTAGTGGAAAACCCAGAATGCTGTTCCCAGATTGGTGCCATTTTCATGAACAGCACATAAAGAAATTAAGTGATAAGGTTGGACAAAAACCAAAAATGATGCTACATGACATTAATTGTCTTCCTACAACAGTCAGGAATATTTTGCCATATTTTCTCAAATTATTGACCACAAGTTTGCAGTGAAGGGCTTTTGTTGCCTGAGCATCTCAAGTTCATCTGAAATCTTTTGTCAGATGAAAACATTGTGACGCATTCTGCAGAATAAGTGACAAGTGTCGTGTAGTAAACATTGTCGGTACATTTGTATTGTATTGTACAAGATTGGGTAAAGTAATCTTTGATAGCTTTTACAAAAAGTGTATTTTTCTCAATTTGTATTTTACCACTATGCACTTGCAATGCAAATATAGATGCAAGTATTTTAGAAACAACAAATTGATATCAAAATCAGCCTGATGTAAGGCATCAACAAAATACTGGATGCAGTAATTAAGTAAGTAACCGTAATTAAGTAAGTAACAGTAATTAAGTAAGTAACAGTAATTAGCAGAAAGGAATGCAAACATCTGCAGCTCTTTGATGCAGGGAATAAGAATGAAGAGTTGGCAGAAACCAACAAAAATTGTTGCATTAAATTTTTATCTCATACTGTAATTCTAAATGCATTAAGCCATACATGAGTGTTTGACTGCTTTATTCTATATCAGGTATCTACTGTTATTGTAAGTGTAGATATTTTATAAATATGTGTAACCGTACCCATAAGGGGGTAGGTACAGGTCTGTGTATGTGTTTAACAAAGATTCTCTTCAGTTTGTACACTATATGAGGGGGCAGCTATGACCAAGACTTGATATTGTTGCAAAGTGCAAAATGTTTTTACAAATCAAATATGGATAGAGATTGTAGTGAAATATGTTTTGAGGCAAGCCTTTTGTAGGGTGTTTAGAAAGCTCTATTTTATGCATATCCAGAGAAACAAGCAGCTGCATGTGCGAGGGGTGATCAATACATTCATGACCTCACCCAGGAAAATAAGGTGCACAACTAAGATTGTGGAACATGATACAGTGGAAACCAGTTAATTGCACATCGGATTAACGCACACTTCTGTTAACTGCACGGAGTCCCTGAATCCCAAACCGGTGCGGTCCAGCTAGATAAATTCGCATGTTTACACCATCCGGATAATTGCACCAAATTCACTGGCAAATAGGCCGTGCGATTAAGCGGCTTCTACTGTATATATACAATAGTTTCATCAATATCCACCATATTCAAATGGTTGCAGTCATTTCTTTAAAGTCAGCGTGCTTTTGCAAATCAGAAGATCTTGAAAATGTTTGATGAAGATTCTCCTCGTATTTCAACTATATAGAAGTGAGTATCTGACTTTCAGCAGAGCAAGTTGACCCGCACACCTCAGGTTACAGATCCATTGTGCCCATTTTCCTTGTCTCTCTCACCTTACGTTACTGGGTACAAAAGTAATCAGCACAATGAGTTGAATTTTGGTAGACATTTGTAAAAGCTTTAGACTTTAAAGCCATGCCCCATAAATTGAGTCATGCACCTTATTTCTTATTCATCACCCCTCATGTTTGTGCATCGGGCAGCTGTCCTGCTGAAGGAAGATGTCTTACAGGAATGTCCAACCCAACATGTAGACTGAGCAGGGAAATGAAGGACGAATTGTGCAAATATCTTCCATCTGAAATGTTTAAGATTGCAACAGGTGTGGCTGCTATGTAGTTCATGGATAGACTGTACAGTACTGTGCCTTACAGTGAAGTGCCTTACGTAGGTTAGTTATAACGTTGTTGATAGCCATAGGTTAGTGATAGTTGTAATGATGGGCATGAAAATTGATGTTTCTGAAAAGGGCAGTTGCCATGGTTTCCTTGGTATTTTCTTTACTGTAAATAATATTGACAATGCAATGCAACCATGTCAGTTTTTACTGCGATGATCGGTTATATGGAAGACTGTTACAATGCAATGTGATATCTTATGCTAATATGTAATGTGATGAGAGAATTGATAGCTCCAGATATAGCAGCAAATGTAATACAATATTGTTAAACCAAGCCAGCGTATAATTTATAGTTTAATGTAAATTGTAAAAGCAGGCCTTAAGTTTAAGCTAGATCTTCAAGTTTAGATACGCCAAATAACAGTTTACTTATTTCTAATTACTTTTTACCTGGATGTCTCACCTTAGATGTAGATCCTTACTTAACTGTTCATTAATTATGTAGCTTAGGATGATTCAGATTTTGGTTCTGAAAGTCGAGACCTGATCTTAATGCAGCTGTTCTTTCTGGAACAAAATTAGATGTTTTGACACAAAAATCTCTGTAATGTGGAAATTTTATGATTATGTATAATTATGTTTGTATAATGTCCTATATGTGTTCTGCATTTGTGTATGATACTGAGCTTAGTATTCATGCAAACTTGCAAACATTCTTGTCATCAAACAAACAATGCAACATTCTTAGATACGTATGGGGTGCCTTATATTAGTTAGTTACCTGTATATTAGTTAGTTACCTGTTTGTTAGTAAGTTAGTTGGAATTATAGGTATGTTTCATATCTCCAAGCAGATTTACTGGCAGGAAGACAGTATAAAAAGGGCCGAACAGTGTCCATTAGCCACCGGTGGATACTGTCTGGCCCTTTAGATACTCTCACGTCACTGGTAAATCTGCTTGGAGATCACACATAGCCGCTGTATCCTATGTAGAAATTTAGTGCGATTCAGGACAGTTTTTCTGTGAATCCAGAATGATATCAGTATCGCTCTACCTTTGTTTAGGTACACAGATAAGGCTTGGGGTGTTGGACAGGTGCGTCCTGCCTAATATATGGTTATACTAATGTTGATGACTTGCAGCGTAAGTAGTTCTGATAGTGTGTAACTCTGAGCAGTTTTAGACATGTTATAATTGTAGAATTGTTTGAGGATGAATTGCCTATCTTTTTTTTTCTTTTTAATCAACTTAGTGTTCAATTAGAGATAGTGTAGTTTCATATGTGAGCTATTAATAGATAGAATATAGCAAATGCAATGCAACTATCGAATGCAAATGAAGTGCAGTTTTTGTGTAGGTTTTAGCTACTGCTACCGATCTTCCACTATTGATGGTCTTCATTACATAAATACTGAGATACATGAATTAAAATATTTTCCCAATGTACAGGAAGTATGTCTTAATTTCTTGCAGATCTATTTTCTCTATCCACTGTAACTTACATATAAGACACATAATACAACTTATAAGCAATTATGCCTGACAACGTTAGCACAAAAGTTCATCTGAGGTGGTAAATTACATGATGAGAAAAATGGAATGAACTCCAACTCAAGAAATGTTGCCGGAATTTCCAACCGAATCTCTCGGTCTTCTTCAGCCACCTGCCCCGACTGCTGTAGAAGTGTGACGTCAGCACGGGGTCAAAGTTCGTCGGAAGTCGGTACCGGCCCCCGTCCAGCTGAGTGAACGTTAGGGTGCCCTGACGTAGAGGGCCTCCAACACTCCAAGACTGTCCATAGGGTTGACTTCTGGAGGAGTTTGGTAATCTCCAAGCAGATCTTGCGTGGCATAAGACAGTATCATAAGTTGGAGAAGTAGTTTAGCGTGGCCAGTTACCTCCTCTGTCGGCTAAACAAATTCTCCAGCTTATGATACTGTCTTATGCCACGCAAGATCTGCTTGAAGATTATAGTTTGGAACTGAATAGCTGGATCGGTCTGCGCCACTCTCTCACTCCCCGAGCCCTCAGTGGTCCTGGGGCTTCACCACAGACAGCCGTGATGGAAGTCATGTGTAATAAACCAGTTGTTGAGGTGTTTATTCTATAACACTGGGGAGCTGCAGATTCATATTATATACATACCGTATGTGTATACACGAAGTCATGTCACAACAGCACATCCTGCTTTTGTAGATAACATCTAGCGCTTCTAGTACATTGTACTATTAACCATACTCCTGTTCTGATGATTATTTCATAAGAACTGCGTACTTTAAGTTTAATAAACTACATGCGGGGGCGCGTGGCGTAACTGTAGGGTGTTCGGCACAGAATTCTAATCCGACTTTCCTCACTCCACCAAGGTGTACAAATGAGTAACGCTACATGACTTTGGGAGGAAAAGTCAGTGGAAGGAAAGGGATGGACTCTGGCATCCAATACCGTGCCCTATTACAACCCACTACAGACTCACTACTCCTGCGGCCTTAAAAAGGCTATGGGACTGCCTGCACATGTAGAAACGCAGGTGCATACAGTACGGGTATGTTATATAGTAGCCGATGATGAAATGTTTTCATGTAAGCACGCGGAGTGATCTGATAGCGGCACATCCTGGTAAGTTATCGTGCCACGTTTCCAGTTTTACAAAGTCGACAGAATCCTGCTTGGCGTCTCGCATTGACGTTTCCAGTCGTACTATAGCCTCGAGTCTCTTCTGCCCTCTCCGTATCCAGTCGTACTATAGCCCCGAGTCCCTTCTGCCGTCTCCGCAATGTCTCACCTCGCGCTGCTGGTTCTCTTCACGGCCGCCGCGTTCCCCGGCCGGTGTCGGGGGGCTAACGGGGAGGTTCCCGAGGACTTGCAGCAGGCTCCCGAGGGGCAGTGTGCTTACTTCAAAGATGGCGGGCTGCTGCACATGCAGCACTACGTCTGCTGCAACGACTGCGACGAGAACAACGGGCAGCCCGTCTGCGGAAAGGTTGGTGGGGTTTTAGAGGATTTGCACGTAATACTCATGATGTTGACTGACTCTTGACATGGACAACATAACATATAGCGCACAACATCTCATAATTACAAGTGATAACAATCCTCAAGGGGGGGTACCGACAACGCTCTACGCTAAATTCGGGAGGGCCTGCTACGTAATACGCTAAATTATGGACGCTTCATTACGCTCTACGCTAAATTACGAAGTTTTCAAATGCATTATGCAAACCTTTATCGTCTTTTGGCTGAATTCAGCCGACGGCAGAACACGCGAAGAGGAGATCTAACAACTTGAACTTATAATTCCATCAACAAGAAAACTTTTTTAGACGATATAAAAGCGCCCGTTTTGCTGGCCAGAGGCGACGACAGCAAATTTCTTATGTGACGTAATTTTCAGCACTTGTAGCATCGAAAGGCGGAAAGCGAAGGCGCGACAATCCTAGGGGCGTCCGGGGGCATGCTTCCCCGGGAATATTGTGAAATCTTGACCCTCTGAAACACTATTTTCTACCTTTTGAAGGGCAAATTTTGCTCACAGACTAAGCTAAGTTGAATGGCATTTCAATTAGAAATTCACATGGTTTTAGCTTTAAGCTGTTGAGGACAACGCCCCCAAACATCATTTTCAGATTTCGAGTGCTGAAATTAGTGAACGCACGAACTGTCGCAAGGTACGTACGGGAAAATTTTAAAATTTGTACCCTCTGAAACACCATTTCCTGCATTTTGAGATACAAATTTTGCTGGCAGACTATATGCTCAATTTAATGACATTTCTGTCAGAGAGAAGTTTTTGAGGGCGACGAGCGCTGGAGAGTCGTGAGCGCCGGAGGCCCAAGCAGTCGCACAGAGGCCAAGGGCCCAAGGCCCACCCAGAGAAAAATTTGAAATCTTGACCCTCTCAAATGTCATTTCCTGCACATTTTGCTTGTTTACTAAGCTAAGTTCGGTAAAGAAATTTCTACTAAATTTAGTTGGGAGGCGACGGTCCCGCAACATATTTTTACCGACGGTCCACTACTGAAGGGGTGAGTCAATCGCAAGGAAGGTCCGGCGAAATTTTGAAATCTGGACCCTTTGAAACGCAATTTCATGCATTGTCACGGGTAAACTTTGCCGGTAGACTAGTTAAGTTTAATGAAATTTTGATCATGATTATGCTCTACGAACAATTCATATGAATTACGTTTTACGGTAAAATCCGGTTCGCTTCTACGCTTCTTCTAAATGCATTTACAGTAATACGTTAAATTAAAGGGGCCAATATCGCCGGACGCAAAATGCACCGATTACGCTCTACGTTGAATTCGAGCGGTCCCGCTACGGAGTACGTAGAATTAAAACCGCCGATTACGCTCTACGAAAAAGGGCTTTGGGGCCCCCATCATGAAAACCGCACGTGTCATATCGTGTACCTCATATGCCATTTTTATGCCGTTCACACACACACGCACAGATACACAGAGAGACACACACACACACAGACATACACACATAAGCACTAATACACACACAAACACACTCACACACACATACACACACATACTCACACACACATACATACATACACACACATGCATACACACACACACACACATACACACACACACTCTCTCTCTCACACACACACACTCACTCACACAGACACACACACTACACACACCGACATAACGTTATACACTCACACATATAAACACACACCGAAAACATAACCTTCTTGTCGAAGGTAATTATCCATCGCATTTTGGCCAATTTTCTGCTACTCTACAGAGCCAGGGAGGTGAGTAAGTAAAGAGGAACATGGCTTAACTTGCGAAAACATGACGTTGTGCTTCTGTCCTCCCACCAGACCACGTACCTCGCGTCCGCTAAAGGCGCTTACTGCGGGCCGTGCGGGCAGGACCTGGGGGCCGGGGAGCCGGTCAGCACGTTCCGCTGCGGGGGCTGTGAGGGCCAGGCCGCGGTCAGGCAGGGGTGAGGGTGTTTCTGTTTATTGGTCTATTTACACAAAAGAAGCCTTCATATACAGAGAAGGAAATGAACAATTTGCAGGAAGACAAAAGAATCCTAAGATGATAAATGCTAAGCCCCCTCCTTCAAACTTACCGAATATCAATATTAGTAAACATAAGCAGCGTAGAGACAAGAAAACATTACAGGACAAGACATGGTAAATTTAAAACAACTAAAATATTACATCGGTTTTCAACCTGTTTGTTACCTAGAGGCAACGCATGCAAAATAGCGTTACACTTTTCAGATTTGGCCCCTTAACAAGGGTTCGAGGAAAGATGTCTTCTTGAGTACAATAGTAAAATACTTGTCCACTGTTGTGAATATTCGAATATGTTGTTGTAAGAGGCGTTCCGGATATACACTGCGGCTGTTGTTGAACTGGTGGTAAACGGAACTTCTGTGCGTCATGATATATTCACGAAACACGAGAATTGTTTACCGGAAACAAAAGGACGCGTAGGGACCATATTCAACGTCCGACTATTAAATGACTCAAATCTCTTACGCCGTCACTCTTTGTCAATGGTATGTTTTAGATTGCACTCCTAGCCACTACAAGCTGCGATTGATGAGCGACAGAACATTTGACAAATCGTTCAACAGATTTCAAACATAAAGAAAATATTTCAAGTTGTGCTTTGTTGCCATTAACTCATACTTTTACATATTGTATTATATTATATTACATACAAGTATGAGATTATGCAGATCACGCAAATCCAACTTTGGTCTAAGACTCCAGTTTCTCGTACAGTCACGGACGAAAAACAGCAGACGCTGTCCCGGAGAAATGTTTGACCGTTTCCAAATTTTATCTAGTTGCTTGAGTAACTGCTACTTTGTGTATGTTAGTACCTAACTAGGGCTCTAAACTTCATCGACGAATAGATGAATGAATGATTGAATGAATGAAGAATGAATAAATGGCCTAAGTGACAAGAACAGTGAGTGAGTGAGTGTGTGAGTGAGTGAGTGTGTGAGTGAGTGAGTGTGTGTGAGTGAGTGAGTGAGTG